>JAOXJP010238159.1:0-23591 GCA_025762735.1 Platanus orientalis | reverse complement strand
GTTTGTCCTGAAATGGTGCTTTTTGAACTGTAATAAGGTACTTGGATTGATTCATTTGTGACTGGAACATCTGGAAAAACTTCTTTGGGGATGCTTAACCTCTTAGAGTCTAGGTTTGTCTTCATAAACCATGGGTGCTTAGAGTCTTGATGCCTAAACATGTTATGATGTCCTTATGCTATCATATGACTCGAGTCAAAATTTGGGTGCTGACATAAGGTTTTATATGTTACCGAAAAAATGATAATCATATCTAATATCAGTCGTAAAACAGTATACGATTTATGCAACAACTAATAATTATACAACTGGATGCAAAGTAATGCTAACCAATAATAGAATGTATCAATGAGAAACAGAGTAGTGTTGGAAAGGCTTATTGGGTTTAGATGTGTTGAAGCGCATCCACGGACGCTGTCCTTAAACATTATTCACCGCCTTCAAATTCTCTAGTGTGGCAAGGTCTTCTATCCAACAACCATTCCAAGATTTAGCGAATCATGTTCTCTCAAGCCTACACAAATAATGAGAGAACACAATCATGGTAATGGTAGTCAGTTCCTCCTTGAAAATAAAAATAAAAATAAATAAATAAATAAACTTAAAAGCTTGAAATCAAGAAGATGAGATATAGGAAATAAATTGTTGTTCTTCTATGTTTTCCTCTTATCCGTGCTCTTTGTCATCTATCGTTCTCTATCTACTCTTTCACCACAACATTAGGGCTTTTTATGAAAAGATCTCTAACGTCTCTTTGGCTGTCCATTAAATCCTCCATTACACTACATTAATAGTTTTCCTTATCAAGCATATAACCAAACATATGGAATAATAAAGGAAAGACCCAACATCTCTATTCATAAAATAAGCAATAAAGAGATGCAATTTCTCTTGTCAAATTTGGTAAAATTTCAACATCTCAAATTGGAATCAAATGAGTCAAATTATAAAATATAGAAGATTCATAAAGACTCATATTTTGAATCTCAAAAGGAAATACACAAAATTCTCCCATATATTTAAACTATGAAATTAATTTAAAATCTTAATAAAAATTGAGTCATAACCAATGAAAACTGTATGCAATGATATCGATGTCTTTTGGACTTTGAACCGATATTTCGAATGTACAAACCAAGGTTTGCTTAAATCTAGTGGAGAAACTCTTTTGAACTATTATTTATTTATGCAAACCACTAAATCTGCTATCCAAATTCAGTGCTCTCTATTATTTCTATTTACAATGATTTGACACATTATAGCCTTGCATCACTCTTGGTTTTCATGAGCGCTCTAAAGAATTTGTCTAACTTCTCATAGGAAGTGGCTCCACTTCCACACTGGTATAGGTGAATTCATCAGATGCCTACTACAAGTAAACGCACCACCCTTAAGGGCTATGAATTCATTAAGAGTATTAAAACCCAACCTCTCATTTGTTGTAGTTTTACACTTTTTACAACATAAGAAGGGACCCAAAGCAAAAACTCTCATGATAGTGCTATTCGAGTTATCCCACAACTTGTTGATACCCATTTGAACCTACTTCATGAGATCTCCAATCACATAGGTTAGGTTACTATCGCATACAACCCATGATTGGGCTATTAGTCACATCCCCTTTGATGTATCAATCACTAACTTTCTTGTTAATGGCTTTGCAAGAGGATCAGTCAAGTTTCCTTCTGACCTCACAAAATTTAGTGATATTACTACACTATTTAATAATCTTAGCATTATATTGTGCCTTAGGAGTATATGCTTGATTTTTCCATTGTACACACTATTTTTTACTCTAGAAATAGTTGTTTGATTATCACAATGCAAAGACACTGATTAAACTGATCAATTCCATAGTGGAATGTCCGCCAAGAGGTTCCTTAACCACTCAGCCTTTGCTCTTGCCTTCTTTAAGGCGATAAACTCAGCCTCCATTGTTTAATGGGTTTCACAAGTCTGCTTGGTAGATTTTCAAGAGACTACACCACCACCGAGTAAACACATATCCACTCGTAGATTTGATATCAAAAGTATCCAATATCCAATTTGCATCGCAATAGCTCTTGAGTACTGTGGGTGAACCATTGTAACATAAGCTATAATTAGATATACTTTTAATATTTTCAAACAGTCTAACCATTGCAAACTAATAGGTCTGATTGAATATATCTACTTAGTCTACCCACATAACATGCTATGTCAAGACGTGTATAGTTTGATAAGTAATTCAAACTTCTTATCGCTCTAGCATATTTAATTTTAAGTTATAGGGCTTCCTATATTTTTCTTTAAATGTATACTGGAGTCATATGGCATAGACATTGAACTGCAATTCGAGTGTCCAAACTTCTTAAGTATCTTATTCATGTAGTGAGTCTAGTTCAACATCATTCCACTTGTGGTTCTTAAGATTTTGATTCCTAATATCACATCTACGTCTTCTAAGTTTTTCATATCAAAGTTAGAAGTCAATTCTTTTTTGTATTTTAACTACTTCTAGATTTGTCCCAAATATCAACATATCATCTACATAAAGAAATAATAACCCCATATTCTTTAGAGAATTTACTATACACACTCCTATTAGATTCATTTACTATATATCCATTAGATACAAGTGCAATATCAAATTTCTTGTGCCATTGTTTTGGTGTTTGTTTTAGTTCATATAAGGACTTGTCTAGTTTACACACTTTGCTTTCTTGTCCTAGTACTATATAACCCTTAAGTTGTTTCATGTATATTTCGTCTTCCAAATCTCCATTTAGGAAGGTTGTTTTTACATCCATTTGATGTATAACCATCTTATGGATTGCCACTATAGCAATCAGCACTCTAATGGTAGTTATAACATATGTGTCAAAGTAATTGCCACCTTCCTCCAGTCAACATCCCAATGCTACTAATCAAACTTTAAATTTGTCAATTATTCTATCAGTTTTAAGTTTCTTTTTAAACACTCATTCACAACCAATGGCTTTAGTTCCTTTAGGTAGTGTCACTAATTCCCAAGTGTGATTTTCCATGACAACTTCTAACTCACTATCGATGGCTTCTTTCTAGAACACAATATTAGGAGACATCACGACTTCTTTGTAAGCTTTTGGGTCATTATTTACTAGATAGATGAAATAATCATCTTCTAGTTGTACTGACAATTTTTCATTCGTGAGCTCAGGTTCAGATTTAGATTCATGTTCTAGTCTTTCATTTTCTTGGTTTTTGTTTTTTGAAGTACTAGGTATCTTAGCTTTCATGGAAAAAAGATCTTCAAAGAATTCAACATTCTTAGGCTCTATGATTGTATTAGGCTCTAACATTTCAGATCTGATGACTAAGAATTTGTATTCACAATTATTTTCTACATACCCATAAATGCACAATCAGATGTCTTTGAACCTAACTTTCTCTTCTTAGGTTCAGATAGTTTTACCTAAGCTAGACAATCCCAGACCCTTAAGTATTTAAGGTTGGGTGCATGTCCCTTCCATAACTCATATGGAGTTTTGTTAGTTTTTCTATGTGGGACTCTATTTTGTATGTGACAAGTAGTCAGGATTACCTCCCTCCACATGTTTACCAGTAACTTTGAACTTACAAGGAGTGCATTCATCATTTCCTTTAGGAAATGATTTTTCCTTTTCACTGCTCTATTAAACTCAGGTGTGTAGGGAGCTATGGTTTCATTTATGATTTCATTATTTTCACAGTATTCTTTTTGTAAAAGTGAGTAATACTTACCTCCCCTATCGGTTCTTAATCTTTTGATTTTTCTTTCTAATTGGTTTTCTACCTTAACTTTATATTTTATAAACACATTTTATGTTTTATCTTTTGTTATTAAAAGATAAATCTTTGTATATCTAGAGTGAACATCTACAAAAATTATGTAATAGTATTGCCCCCCTCTAGTCATAATGCTTTAAGATCCCCTAAGTCACTATTAATTAAATCCAAAATTTTAGTTTATTTTTTTACTATTTTGTGTTTTTTTTTTTGTGAAATTTGATTCCACACAAATTTTGCATTTATCTAATTGATTATTATTTAAATTTGAAATTAATCCAATTTATTTTAGTTTCTTTAAATATGATTGATTTATATTTCCTAATCTACCATGCCATAAGACAATTGAGTCCACCATGTAAACTGAAGAGGAGCTAGCTTCATTCATTAGTTTAGAAACATTGAGTACATACAATCTCGAGTTATAATATCATTTTCCAAGAAATACCCTGTTTTTGGTAAGGACTATCCTATTTTACTCAATTACAAGTTTTATCCCAGCTTTGTTTAACAGACCACTAGATACAAGATTACAAATTTATTTCCTTGACATGAAGTACATCACGTAAAGTTCAAACTTTTTCAAAAGTCAGTATTAGTCACACAGTCCCTTTTCTAGCAACATGTGAGGTTTTAGAATCTCCAAGATGACCTCTCTTTCTTGTGTGTAAAAGGTAAATGCACTCCTGTCATTGTAGATGTGCTTCATGGACCCAATGTCAATCACCCAATTTTTTGAAGTGTTTGTCATATTTACTTCATTTATCACTACCATGACGTCGTTAGCTTCCATCAAGTTGACATTTCCCTTTGTTGGCTTTTTCTTACTCTTTGTGTGTCTGCAGACAGCTACCCTATGCCCTGTCTTGCCATAAACAAAGCATTCATAATTAAATTAGGTTTTCTTTCCCTTGTTATTTTTAAATTTATAATTATTCTTCTTGAAAGATGTCTTACGGTTTTCACTTATTTTTGTATTAGTCTTTTCTTCATAATTTAGAATAATTTGGGCGTTCATTTGAGCCTCTCTAGCTCTGTCTCCTCTATCTTGTTCTCTATTTGTTTGTGATGCAAACACTTATAATAAACTCTTCTAGACTATGGTCTTTTCTCTTCTGTCTTAAGTTATTCTTGTATTCCTTTCAAGAAGGACGAAGTTTGTCTATAAGTGCCGCAAGGACAAAAGGTATATATATATATATATATATATATAGTTTTCTTTTTTCACACCAATACTGCATTTTCTTTTCTTTTCTTTTTTTGTTGGCCAAGGAACTAGTTTTGCATCATTACTTGCAAGCTTGCATCCCATAGACCTTGGTTTCTTTGGTATCATAGCCCGTGTTCTGTACACAATGGATCTAATTGCTTCAACCTCCCTAAAAGCCTACACTACAATTCTTACGCATGATGAGTACTTTTCCTATTTTTAACATTATTGATAGCTTCACTGGAAACAAAAGAGAAGAAAGACTCAATGTAATTCTAATAAGGGATAAAGAATGGAAAAAGAAATCTCTTTTAATAGAAAACAGAGCTTGGTTTACTTAGTTTAGTAGTCTTTCTTACATCAAGATATTGCTTTCAATTATACCACAAAAAAAAGATATCGCTTTCATCATTAGCTCTTATTCAAGTCATAAAAGCCAATAATTGGTTAAAATAATTGGAGCTAGTTTTCTACTTCATCTGAAGAAGCTCAAAATTGATTTAGTAGGGTTTGTAATGTTATATTCTTTCACTTTCCCTATTCCTTTGTGGGAATTCAATAAGATGTTTCTAAATTGTTCTGATGTTGCCATTTTTGTTTTCAAAGTGTTAGGTATTTTGTTGTATTTTCAATTTCAATTCCAAAACTTATAAGTACATGTAGTGTAGTGTGGTCATTGTATTGGACCAAGTGTGTAATAGTAAAACTATGTAAGTCCGGTCAATGCTTCAAGAAGATCATAAAGCTAGGAAGATCACAAGCATCAGGAGACTTGAGTCAAGATTAAAGATTTCAATAAATCTCATGCTCTCAAGATATGAAACCTCAAGATGCCAATAAGTGAACTTCAAAGTTAAATCCATAGGTAAAATTGTTGGTAAGTGGTAATGGAGTGTTTGAGTATGGACCTAACTTAGGTGGACTTCAAGTGGCTTAGAAATGAATCACCCAAACATAGAAAATGTTCCATAAAGATTGAACCAAAGATGGACCAAATTAGCAAAAATTATATGAAATAATAAAGTGTTGAAAAATAAAATATGGCTCAACTTAAAATGGCTATAACTTTTAATCCCGATATCCACTCAGGGCCCATAAATACTCAACTTGATCAACTCAATGGGATTTTTTTTGAAAATGAAAAAAGTATGGGATCAAAAGTTATTTGAATGCTCGAACATGTTCAAGAAACAAAAATAGAAAACTACTTTTGTTTGAGTGCTCTCACCAAAGTTCGAGTGTTCGAATCATTGAGTTTGAGTGCTCTGACATGGATATTGTAGCATTCAAATGAGCTAGAAATGAAATTTTATAACTCCTCTTTTCAAATGGTTAGTTTTTTTTTACCGTTGGAAAAGAGACATTGGGGGCTTCTAGAGTACTCTTTTGACACTCTATAAATAGGGACAAAGCCCCAATGGCTTGCACAACACTTGTGAATGAATTGATAGTAAAACATCTCTTGAATCAAGTCAAAGTGTGAGGTTTTGAGCAAAAACAGTCATATTCTTATGAGCCTATGACCTTGAGTTTGAGCCAATAGTAAAATCCTATAAAGGTCTTGTTGTTAGCTTCATTTACTCATAGTTACATCACTTGGAAGCTTGAGAGAGGGTTTCAATAGTCAAATTAGCCTACAAAGAGGCAACCTGAATCAAGGAAGGAATTTAGCAACCATCAATACTTCTACTGAAGTTCACAGCCTTTGCCAGAGCCACCAAATGTGGATTCTCTCTACACTTTCTAGATTCAAGTGTGTTTAGTCCATCGGATTCATTGGATGAAGCGTGCCCCACCGGAGACATTGGGAGTGTACTTATAAGTGAGTGAATTCTCTAAAACTTGTAAGTGAATTTAGGTTTTGATAAGTTTGCTTGTAATAGTTTAGGATAATTATTAGAAATAAATTATTGGTGGAAAGTGGGTGTAGGCCCGGAGTGCCGAACCATTATAAATCTTTGTGTTATGGTGTGTCTTATTCTTTGCCTTGATTTACTTTTTTTGTTCTTTTAAGCAAACTCTTAAGTGAAACTAGTTGCCCTGCTCCCACTCTGTTATAAGAAACTATAAGTAATCATAGAGCCTCGTGGTATACTAGCATTCACTTGTTAATTTACTTAAGTCATTGTTTAATATTGCGACTTTAGTAAATTTAAGAGTATTAATTTTATTTAGTTACTAAGTATATTGTTGTACTTTAAGTCAATTTTAAAGTAAATCAAAAGAAGGTTGAATAGTTAAACAACTTTTAAATAACTGATAAGATCCTTTTAACTCCCTCTAGGATCCCATTTTGGAATTTCACAAAGTTTTTTTAAGAACTAACATCCATAATTAAAATATAGATTAATCATATATCATTTATCTTTGAATGTATCACTTTGTGCTTAGTAAAGATTTGTTTAATCTGCTAGTACCATAAATCCTTGATTGACAACATTCTTGGGGGGACAACACAAAATTCTTGCCAAAATCAAGGTTTTCCATTTTGATTCTTAAGGTGATGGAGAAGCAAGGTTTGAGTGGCTAGGATTTGGTGCACCCACCTAAAGTGAGCTTAACCCCCCCCCCACGCATGCAGAGGGGATACATCATGTCGAAAAGTGATTTACATTTTTTTGGAGGTGTAAATCATTTTTTTACATGATGTGTCCACCTTGCATGTGGGGGGGTGACGTTAGGGGCACACCAAATCCTGGGGGTGATTCGAGGCCATGGAGGGCCACCAACACGAATGGACCAAGCTATCCAAGGAACTTGAGACATTTAGAGTGTGGTCGATGTACTCAAGCTGTAAATAGATAAATCACCTCCCCAATGAAGGCTAAATCTCTTGATGTTCAAATGACTAGCCCCTCGAAGATTCAAAGTTCTTCCCATCAAACCTTAGAAATTGCAGTTGAGTCAAAGTGTTATTCATCGTTGCCAACCTTCAATGGATCTAGCCCTACCATTTGTGAGAATCCCATTCACAAATATACAAGATAGTTATCAATACTATAATAAAACAAAACATACCGAAAAGCTGCTTGTTAAACAATGCTAATAATGTATAATTTGATTCAACAAATTATCAACAAAACATAGATACTATTAAAGATAAAGTAATAAATATATTTTACACACAATTCTACAACATAAATTTTCTAAACAATTCACTACTTCATAAACATTCAATGAACGAACTAACATAAATTTGAATATAAGAATAGAATTTATGCAATACATAAATTAACAGTACATAAAAGGAAATGTTAGAAAGATCTTATTGGTATGTGTTAAGGCGTGTTGGTAGACACTGTCCTTAATGGTATTCACCTCCCTTTATTCTGATGCGATAGGGTACTCCAACGACTGTTCCAAGATTCAAAGACACGATCTTCTTGGACCCGCACAATATAAGAAGATCCACATGAATGGAAATTGATGTGGTTCAAATCCAATAGAAGTAAACCTCAAAAAGAAAATAAAAACCAGAAACTTTTTTTTTTGCAAAGAAAACTGAGAAGAGAGGTGATTTTCTAAGTTTTCTAAAACATGTGGAGGACTCCTTTATTTATAGATTTTGTAAGGGTGTTTTTAAAAAAGTTTGTAGACATCTTAGGCACCCCTCTATATGATAAGTCACTTACTAGTGTCTGTGGAAACACAAGGCACCCTTTCATGTGATGAGTCATGCATTTTCATTCTAATAGATTTTTCACTATCTAAATAGTTCGATCAATTAAACAATCTCTGTCAATCAAAATTTGATCGATCAAAGGGTTTTCGATCAGTTAAAATTGATTGATCCAGAAATCATTCTACTCGATTGATTGAATTGGTTAAAGTTAGAAAATTACACTCTGTTCGATCGATCAAACTCCCTTTGATTGATTGAACCTGTTAGACAAAGATATAATTGTAAATAAATGAAAACAAGGGGATATTGTTAAAGATTCAATATTTTGAATCTTCAAGATTCTAATAGATTCTAATTTAATGGATACAACAATCCCCCCACATATTCAAAATATTAAAATAATTTAATTTGAATTTAAACTAGCGAAAACTGAATACAGTGATACTAGTATATTTTGGACTTTGAACCGATATTTAGGATATACAGGTTTAGGTTTACTGGAGCCTGCTAGAGTAACTCTTTTGAACTATTCTCTATTCATGTAAACCTACTAAGTATGTTACCCACATCCAATGTTCTCAAACATTGCCATTCTATAACAATTTGATACTTTTCAGCCTTACATCATTCATGGTTTTTATGAACACTTTAGTGAACTTGCCCAAGTTCTCATAGGAAGTGGTCTAGTTCCACACTCACATAGGCGAATTCATCATATATGAACTGCAACTAACCGCACCACCCTTAAGAGCTATGAATTCATTAAGAGTTTAGTAACTCAATCTCATATGCATTGTAGTTTACGTGTTGTCTACACCATAGGGAGGGACTAAGAGTTTAAGTTTTCTTGATAGTGCTCTTTGGGTTATCCTATGACTTGTTATTACCCGTTTAAACCTACTTCATGGAATCTCCAATCATATAGGATGGGTTACCATCACATTTAACTCATGATTAGGCTATCAGTCCCATTTCCCTCGATGTTTCTTTCATTAACTTTTTATCAAGTGGTTTTGTTAGAGGATCAACAAAATTCCTTTTTGGCCTTACAAAATTGAATGATATAATACCACTATTTAATATTCTTCTCACTATATTATGACTTAAGTGTATATGTCTATTCTTTTCATTATACATACTATTTTTAACTCTAGCTATAGCTGTTTGATTATCACAATGCATTGATATTGATTATACTGGCCTATTCCATGGTTGATTTCCAAGAGACTACACTACCACCAAGGATAAACACATATTTACTCATTGATTTGGTATCCAGTGTACCGGATATCCAATTTACATCACATTATCCTTCCAGTACTTGAGGTGTACCACTATAATACAACCTGTAGTTAGTTGTATCCTTTATGTATTTAAATAATCTGACTACTACAAACCAATCAATCTTATTTGGATAGTTGGTCTATCTATTCAATCTACCCACAACACATGCTATGTTTGGTCTAGTACAATTTGAAAAATATGTTAAACTTTCTATTGTACTAGCATACTTTATTTGGAAGACTACCCCCACTAGTTTTCCTCAAGTATGTGCTAGAATCATATGGTGTGGTCACTGGACTACTAACATAGTATCCAAATTTTCTTTATGTAGTGTGACTGATTTAACATAAGTTCACTAAAATTTCTTAGAATTTTAATTCCTAAGATTACATATGCCTTCCCTAAATCTTTTATACCAAACTTGGATGAAAAAAAAAATTCTTTACAGATTTAACTACTTCTAAATTTGTCCTAAAAATCAACATATCATCCATAAGAAAATAGATTATTACTATCACGACCCAAGCCCAGACTAGGCACAAGCCCATATTTGATCCAGATTTGGATCACGACATTAACAAAACACTTAAAATCATTTACATATGTAGCAGAAATAAATCTTCTAAGCTCTCATTCAAATACTACCAGTGGAATATATATGCTTACTTGTAACTAGATAGACACTAGTGGAAGGTACTAACATTCATCACAATATAAAGTACGGTGACATTCATCCCATGAGTGCTAAAAAGGAAATTAAACTAGTTATTACATCAATCCTTAATTGTTTCAAAATGATCTCAAATACAAGTTTCAAAATAAATGTAAGGGGGCACAAGCCCAAATGTTTCATCTCCACAAAACTAAGGCCAAGCTACGCAACCCCCATGTCACACCTCTTATCTTCTTAGTCTCTCTTCTTGTCACACCCCAAAACCCACATGGGAAATTAGAGTAATAGATGCGGAAGCACACATGTGCAGTGTTGCAGATCTTAGAGTGTGACATTGCTCTTTTCTTACAAAGAAGCTTCTTACTTACTTATCTTACTTATTCACAACGTAAATTTTTTTATTCTATTATCCAATTCACATTCTCCATTACAAAACATTCACAATGAAAAATATAATCATAACGAAACATCTGTCATCATCAAGTGAAGCTGAAAATATCATCATACACTCAAAACTACACAACAAAAAGTAACTAATAAACTCCAAACCATCCATAATAGATAAAATACTAATCAAAACAGATGTACTAATCATCACCACAAGTATCTAAACCATGTCGTAAAAAGGGCCATCCAATAGGCCACATCCCATTTATCTCCTCGCACAAGTGGTACATGCTAACTAAACTAAATCCTATTTGAACATAATCTTGCCTTATACATGGAAGTGTTGGAAGGTAAAACTAAACATAAAGAAAGTAAAGAGATGCTCCTCTCTTCCTAAAAATCCAGCTTAGGTCCAAATCTATGAGGAAGCATATTATGGAGCGGCACCTGAAATGGTGGGATAAACATGGATAAGCTATAAAGCCCATGAGATAAGATACATAATGTCCCACATAATAAATCTAATGTCATGATTGAGAATCGATACCAAATTGGAACATATGTGATATACAAGAGTTGAAGTAACTATGATAATAATCATAATCTAATAAAGGTGTCAGAAGTGTATAAGCTAAATCAACAAAAACTCATAACTGAAACAGGTAATGTGTAGCTCGTAAGGAAATTGCAATGTGTAATGCAATTGTTTGTTATAAAATACTCATACATAAGTAGGCCATAACATCTTCTAAATGAGTTGCCTTAGCTACTAGAATGCATGTTCATGGAAGTCTAATGCAGCTCTCAAACTTGCCTAACCTATGAAGGGTTTCTAAGAAAACATACCTCGGATCAAAATACCCCAACCCATGTAGGGTTCTCGAATCAAATCTCGTCAAAACACCTCATAACAAATCCAACAGATTAACCCACGTAAGGCTTATAACAAAACCGAATCATGTAACTCATATAGGGTTTCTGATAAAGCAGAAATCTTATATAACCCAAAAATAGGTTATCCAACAAAACAGAAATCCCAAACGAAACTTGTGGGCATTTAGTGTCGTCTTCACCTATTGATGTGAGTTGTTCATTGAGTACCTAAAATATATTGTAATATCATCATCACTTATTGATGTAACCCGGTGGTTGGGTACCTGAAATGGGTAATAAGACCGTCATCACCTATTGATGTGACTCGGTGATTGGGTACCTGAAATGGGTCATAAGACCGTCTTTATCTATTGATGTGACCCAGTGATTGGGTACTTGAAATGGGTCATAAGACCATCTTCACCTATTAATATAACTCAATGATTAGGTACCTGAAACGAGTCATAGCAAAATTCTTAAATACAAATGGTATTTTAAAAATCTATGCATATACGAAGTAGTGTGTAACTACATAAGGATGCAATGCAAGAGATGTCTATGTAACCAAACTCATTTGTGAAACCATATAATAGCTCGTACTTGAAACCAAATGGAAGGTAATAGCTCATACTTACCAAAACCAAATCCTCGAAAATCATCTTTTAACTCTCCAAACCCAACAATAAGATAAGAACCCTAAACAAGATATATGAAATCAATGATACTACTACAGAGCTCATCAAATCAATGTAAGTAGAGACAATCAAGTGAGAAACATGATAATTGCATTAATGGTTAACTAACATATGAAATAAAATTAGCAATAAGGCTTGGAGCTAATCAAATTTAGAAGAGACTACTAATTAATAATAATGATATGAATAGAAATCTCAAGTATGGGGAAATCAAGACAAACTTCAAGCATAAAGAGTAGTAATCATTTTTCCCTTTAAATTTCACAAGGGTCTAACCTCATTACAGTCAATCATAAAGAAAAACTTAGGATTCCAATGAATCTATAGTGGTAGATAAAAGAAATGAGTAAATCTTACGTAGATCATGCCTAAATATGAATAGTTCTAGTGATACCCATATGGAAGACAAAATTTCTAACAAATAAAGGCTTTTACCAAGGCATTATGGAAGAAGTCACTCAATGGAATTATTAAAATCATTAAACATATATAAATCTAACAAAAGTGGTGAAAAACTATGATCTCACCCAAAATAACCATTAAAAATGAAGGAAAGTGCAAAAAAAGAAAGAAAGAGGAATAACACAATCAACTTATGAAATCACTAACACTCTATAGATTTGATGTTTGGAATGGAGTAAACTCATTCAATTTCAAGAAGAGAGCAATAAGAATGAAAAGAAAATTGATATTTCATCCAAACTAAAGATTACAAATGGATAAGTGAACAAAAGCCAAAGAAGTAGCTCATCATGTATGGAAATCTCACAAAAACCTCATAAATCTTCAAATCAAGTGATGAAAACTTGCCAACTTCATAGATTCAACAATAAAATAATGGAAACACTAAAACATCAACCAAATAGAAGAATAGCCATGAAAGCACAATATGAAATCAAAGGAGTTGCACATCATGTATGAAATCTCATAAAATCTCAAAGATCTTCAAATCAAGTAGAGTGAACTCACCCAAACTTCATAGATTAATAATCAAGTGATGAATAAACTAAAATAGTAGTCAAATGGATAAATAACTATGAAGAAACAGTAGAGGAAACAAAGGAAGAGCACATCATGATGTATGGACACTCACAAAAATCTCATAGATCTTCAAATCAAGTAGAGTGAACTCACCAAAACTTCATAGATTAACAATCAAATTATGAATAAACTAAAATACCAGTAAATGAATGAATAACAATGAGAAACAATAAAGGAAACAAATGATACAACACATCATATATGGACACTCACTAAAAATTTCATAGATCTTCAAATCAAATGATGTGAACCCAACAAAACTTCATAGATTAACAATCAAGTGATAAAGAAACTAAAATACAAATCATAGTGAAGAATAGCCATGAAGAAAATGGTAGGAGATCAAAGGGAGTATCACATCATGTATAAAAATTCAAAAAAATCTCATAAATCTAAGGATCAAGTGGTGTGGATTCACCAAAACCTCATATATAAACAATCAAGTGATGAAAAAACTAAAATATCATGCAAATAGATGAATAGTCAATAAGGAAACAATAGAAAAAACAATGGGAGTAGCACATTGTGTATGACCACTCACAAAAATATATAGATCTTTAAACTAAGTAGAGTGAACTCACCAAAACTTCATAGATTAACAATCAAGTTAAGAATAAATTAAAATACCATTCAAATGGATGAATAACCATCAAGAAATAGTACAAGAAACAAAGGATGCAACACATCATGTATGAACACTCACTAAAATCTCATAGATTTTCAAATCAAATGACGTGAACCCACCAAAACTTCATAGATTAACAATCAAGTAATGAAAAAACTAAAATACAAATTATATTGAACAATATCCATGAAGAAAATGGTAGGAGATCAAAGGGAGTAGCACATCATGTATAAAAACTCACTATCTCGGTTTTCCTCTTAGCTCAAGCTCCAAAATACTCCAAGACTTCTTACCATTTTCCTTTATCTTTTGTAAAATGATGTAAAACTAGTGTAAATTAGGTAGAGAATAAAAATCAATAAGAAAAATGAACTAATCTAGTGGATTTTTAAAGTTGGGAGTGAAACTTACCAAATTGGGGGGAAATCTCTCTCTTCCTCTCCTAAGATTCTATAATCCCCCAAACTTTTACTATTTTTTTTCTAAATAACCTAAATGAGGATTTAGAGGTGCTATATCTCATCTAAGATAAGATCTCACATGTGTGGGGATCAAATGCGGGCAAATCATGTTATCAATGGCATAAAAATGTAAATTTTCAGACATTTTTCGTATTTTGGGCATTCCATAATCGATCATGAGGTTTATGATTGATCACAGGTCATCATCAATCATGGATTTTATGCCCAGACACTATTTTTAATCGATCATGGGGTTTATGGTTGATAACGGACACCACCCAAAAGGTGTGCCCTTTGTGTGTGATCGATCACGACTTGGATAACGTATGCTAAATTTTTTTGTTTTGATACCCTATAGTAAAATGGACATAACTTTCTCTAAAAAACTATGTTTTGTAAACTATTTATTGGTTTGGAAACTAGACTCAAATACATTTTCAACAAGGTATGGATCATACCCTAATTCACTCAGGATTGGTCTTAGTAGGCCCAGGAAGTTACCCCAATTATACCATCAGGATAACTTTCAAACTTGACAAGTTTAAGGCCCAACTTGGATTCTACACTTCTAACTCAATCCAATTAGTTCCTAAACACTCTAAGATCTATTTAAAACATGTTGAATGATAATTTTATTCTTATATGTGTTAAATTACATTTTTCTCTTTAGCAATAACACGGGGTATTACACTCTTCCCCCCTTTATAAAAATCCAGTCCCTGAATTTCATGTACGTTGGTTTGGAAACAGATGGGGGTACTTTGACCTCATATCATCCTCTCCTTCCCAAGTAGCTTCTGCTATGGTGTGATTATGCCAAAGGACCTTCACGTAAGGAATGGTCTTGGTGCATAACACCTGCTCTTTGCAGTTGAGGATCATGATGGGCTACTCTTCATATGATAAATCTTCCCGAATGTCTAAAGGAATGTACTCCAAAACATGAGAAGGATCCCATATGTATCTCCGAAGCATGGACACATGGAATACATTGTGGACATAAGACAACTCCAGTGGTGGAGCCAACTTTTCAAGTGCGTAAGAAATACGAATAGGTAGGAAGTGAGTTACCTTGGTTAGTCTGTCAATAATCACCCAAATAACATCAAATACCTTTTAGGTCTTCGGCAAACCAACCACAAAATCCATTGATATGTAATCTCATTTACACATCGGTATCTCAAGCGGTTATAGTAGTCTAACGGGTTTTTGATGTTCCTCCTTGATCTGCTGGAAAGTCAAGCATCGAGCCACAAATTCATCTACATCCCTCTTCATGTTGCACCACCAATAAGTATCCTTGAGGTCCTTGTACATCTTGGTGTTGACAGGGTGAACTATGTATGTATCTCCATATGCCTCAGCCAAAATCTCCCTCTTTAGCCCCTCATTGTTAGGAATACATAAATAGTTTCCAAACTGAAGAACTCCATCTTCCCCCAAGTTGAAGTCGACATGATCCCCATTCTTAACCTCTTATAAGATTTTAACAAGTTGTGGATCAGTAAATTGGCTCTCCTTGATCTGGTCTATCAATGTGGGTTTCACCTTGAGTTGTGCAAGAAGAAGACAAGTCTCATATAGCATGAGTTCAACACTCAACTTCTTCAACTTACTCAGTAGCGGTTTTCTTCCAATAGGCAATCAAAGCAGAATAGCTGAAGAATTTTTGCTTAATGAATCTGCTACCACATTTGCCTTGCCCGGATGATAGTGAACTATGCAATCATAGTCTTTAATCAATTCCATCCTCCTTTGTTGCCTTAGGTTCAACTCCTTCTATGAGAAGATGAATTTCAGACTCTTATGGTTGGTGTAGATCTCGCAAGTCTCACCATAAAGGTAGTGTCTCAAAATATTCAATGCAAAAACTACTACTGCCAACTGGAGATCATGGGTAGGATAGTTCTGCTCATATAGCTTAAATTGTCGAGATGCATATACAATGACGTTACCATGCTGCATCAATATACATCCCAAACCTTTTCGTGATGCATCATTATAAACCACAAATCCACCCGATCCTAACGGCAATGTGAGAACTGGAGCTGACATTAATCTGTTCTTCAATACTTAGAAGTTGCTTTCACACTCGTCACTCCACTGAAAATTGGTCCAGATATAAGAGAAAATCCCTCAGCAAAACACCAATAATATCCTGCAAGACCTAAGAAGCTACGAATCTCTGACATATTCATCGGTCTTGGCCAATCAATAATGGCCTCGAACTTCTATGGATCCACAAGGATTCCATCATTAGATATGACATGCTCAAAGAAAGTAACCTTATTAAGACATAACTCACACTTGCTGAATTTTTCATATAACCTATGCTCTCTCAATGTATACAACACAATTCGGAGGTGCTCTTCATGTTTCTCTTGGCTCTTGGAATAAAATAAGATGTCATCAATTAACACAATCACAAAATGATCCAAGTATGGCCAAAATACCCGGTTCAACAAATCCATGAAGGTTGTGGGGGCATTGGTCAAGCCAAATGACATCACCAAGAACTCATAGTGCCCATAGCGTGTACGGAATGCACTCTTTGGAATATCCTCCTTCTTGATTTTAAGTAGGTGGTACACTGATCAAAGATCTATTTTGGAGAATATGGTGGCTCCTTGAAGTTGATCAAATAAATCATCAATCCTTGGTAACAGGAACCTATTCTTCACAGTCACACAATTTAGTTGTCTATAGTTGATATATAATATCATGGCCACATCTTTCTTTTTCACAAAGAGTATTGGAGCTCCCCATAGAGATACACTAGGACGTATGAACCACTTGTCCAACAATTCTTGTAACTGTATCTTTAACTCCCTTAACTCGGCTGGTGCAATGTGATAAGGAGTAACCATAATAGGCTCAGTTCCAGGTGCTACATCAATAAGAAACTCGATCTCTTGATCTGGTGGCAATGCAGGAAGATCTTTTGGAAACACGTTAATGAACTACCTCACGATGATAATACTCTCAACATATGTTACCTTCTTTGGTTCATCCACCACATAAGCCAAGTACCCTTGCCAACCCTTATGAAGTAGGCTACTGGCTTGGATGGCAGAGATAAGACTTGAGAATAGGCTTTTGCATAGTCCTTGGAATACGAACTCAGTCTGGTTTGTAACCACCTCCTTCGTGTAACAGTTTATTGTAGCATGATAAGACGCCAACCAATCCATCCCCAAAATGACATCAAAGTCCTTCATGTTAGAGTACCTATGACCACGGTCCTAGATGCCTTGGCATCCTATTCAGTGAAGGCATAAACTACCGCTCGAGTCATCAGCTATGTTCTAGCATCTGTGGGCTAAGCAGTGGAGTCGTTCCAAAGAGGACAGTCCCGCATCAAGTGTCCTACTTGGCCACATTTGAAGCACGCGCCTAACTCCCTAAAGCACGGTCGCTAATGTGGCTTTTGGCATCTTGGGAAAATGACTAACCTGCTTTCTATCTCAAGCTCAGTAGGAGTTTGCCAAAACCCATCACAATTAGTAGCCTCCCTCTTGCGAAACCCATAGGAGGTCGCTTCCTGTCTTGATCCCAAAGTCTCTACAACTCATCGCACTATTGCTCCACCATCTCAACAACATCAACGAAAGATCTGAGTCATAGGGGTGTCATGTAGGTGCATATGGTTGGTCACAACCCTACAGACATGTTTCCTTGTGCAAGACCCATAAACTCGGCGTCTTTCCAGTCTTTGACGCTCTCAGGGAAATAGTAGGAGTGGAAGGCATCAAGGAACATGTCCCAAGACAAGGGATCTCCATCATAGACTAGAGTATGCTCAATAGCACGCCATCAATGTTCTGCCTCACCTACCAAGATGAAAGTAACCAAATTCACCTATAGTCCTCATGGAAATTCAAGACCTTGAAGATCTTCTCAATCTACATCAACCAGGCCTTTGCCTCCATGGGATTAGTGGTTCCATGGAACTCGGGAGGTCTCATTCATCTAAACCTCTCAACAATCCTATCCTCTTGCACAACCTCTCTATCTTTAGGAGGTACACCACTCACAACATGCTCTCGCACTGCCTCAGTCAGGCTATGGAGAACCTCCCAAGCACCTATCGGGCTATGATCATCTGGTCGTGGAGTGTCTAGACCGGCTCTAGTACCCTTCTTATGTCGATTCTTCACCTATAAGCACCAAAATGATAGTCAAATACTTGTATCCATCAAGACTATGTCATGTATAAATAGTTTAAGTTCATAGATCAAATAATCCTCAATATCATTTCCACTAACTTAACATAATTCAAATGAATCTCCTAAAATATACTCATCTCCAAACATATATAGTCTACAGAATCCAAACTATAGTAACCATATAAATCTATAGAATCTAAATCTAGCTCTAATACCAACTCTATCACACCCCGAAACCCGCATGCTGAAATCATAGTAGAATATAAGAAAGGCATGTGCGCGGTGTCACAGATCTAGGAGTGTGACATTATCATTTCCTTGCGGAAGGGGGTTTCTTACCAATTTATCTTACCTATTTGCAGTGTATATTTTTTTTCTTTCTTTTATCCAATTAACATTCTTCATTACCAAAACATTTGCAACGAAAACATAATCATAGGATAATAACATCCATCCATAAGGTGTAGCGGAAATATAAACATGTACATTCTGAACTACGCAATGAAATATAACTAATAATGTCCAACATCAATATCCATAACTACTAATCTCAAAACATTCAACCAAACAAATGGGCCACCAAAACGGGCCAACATCATATCGGTCCCCTTAAGTAAAACCACAAAATATCCTCGTCAAATCCTGTCTCAAACATAATTGTCTCATACATAGTGTGCTCAAATGAAACTAAACAAAAAGGTAAGAACGGAAATGGTCTCCTCGCCCCAGTCAGTCGACTCTGGGAAGTAAACCTATATAAGATCTCGTACTATAGAGCACCATCTGAAAGGGTGGTAAAAACATGGGTAAGCTATAAAGCCCATGAGAGAACATATATACTGTCCCACAGAATAAATCGAATGTCATAAGTACGGAATGATACCAAATTGGAACAGATGAAATATATAAGATTTGAACTAGTTACAATAATAATCATCATCTAATAAAGGTGTCAAAAGTTCATAAGTTAAATTAACAAAAGACCATAACTAAAATAGGTCATGTGTAGCTCATATGGAAAGTACGACATGCAATGTAGATGTTTTCTACAAAATACTCATATATAAGTAGGCCTTAGCACCTCTCAATAAGTTGCCTTAGGTTATAGATATCAAAACAAATGTATGTTCATGGAAGTCTAATGTAGCTCTCAAACTATTGCAACCCATGAAGGGTTTCAAACAAAACACACATCGGATCAAACACCTCAACCCATGTAGGGTTTCTAAACCAAATCTTGTCAAAACAAATCGTAACAAATTCAACGGATTACCTTACATAGGGCCTCTAACAAAACTGAAATCATGTAACCCACGTAGGGTCTTTGACAAAATAGAAACTCCTTTAGAACTGGTGAGCACCTAGTACAGCCTTCACCTATCTATGTAACCCAATGATTGGGTACCTAAAATAAGTCGTAAGATCGTCCTCACCTATTGATGTGACCCGATGGTTGGATACTTGAAATGGGTCAAAAGACTATCTTCACCTATTAATGTGACCCATTGATTGGGTACCTAAAATGGGTCAAAAGGTCATCTTTACCCATTAATGTGACCGGATGATTGGGTACCTAAAATAGGTCATAAGACCGTCTTCACCTATTAATGTGACCCAAGTATTGGATACCTGAAATGAGTCATAACCAAAATCCCCGAATGCAACTGATACTTTAAAATCCATACCTATATAGAGTAATATGTAACTAGTTGCAAGAATATGATGCAAGGAATGTCCATATAACAAAACTCATTTGTGAAATTTACTAAATGGGGGGAAAATCTCCCTCTTCCTCTCCCAAGCTTCTCTAATCCCTCAAGTATTTATTCTTTTTTATTCTAAATGACCTAAAAGAAGGTTTAGAGGTGTTATAACTTGTCTAAGACAAGATCCCACATGTCTGGGGATCAAATGGTGGCAAGCCATGTCATCAATGGCATAAAAATGTAAATTTTAAAACATTTTTCACATTTTGGGCATTTTGTGATTGATCATGAGGTTTGTGATTGATCACGGGTCATGATCAATCATGAATTTTATACCCAGACATTGCTCTTGATCGATCATGGGGTTTGTGATCGATCACTAGCAACATCTGAAAGGTGTGCCCCTTATGCGTGATCAATCACACATTGGATCACGGATGCTGAATTTTTTCGTTTTGACACCCGACAATAAAATGGGTATGGCTTTCTCTAAAAATTTTGGTTTTGCAAACCATTTATTGGATTAGAAATTAGACTTAAATACCTTTATAACAAGGTATGGATCACACCTTATTTCATTTAGGATTGGTGTTAGAGGGCCCGAGAATTTATCCCAATTATGCCATCAGGATAACTTTCAAATTTGACAAGTTCGAGGCCCAACTTGGATTCTACACTTATAACTCAATCCAATTGGTTCCTAAACACTCTAAAGTCTGTCTAAAACATATTTAATGACAATTTTACCTTTACATATGTTAAATTACCTTTTTTCCCTTTAAGTGCAACACTGGGTATTACAGTCTCTCTTAGACTTTTCCCACTCTTCTTCAGGTTTTGTGAGCTTGGTATAGACATTTACCACAACCCCCAAACTCTATGATCTATAGCCTTAAGGAATATGTTAATCCAAGCTTTCCAATAGACATAGTTGGTTCCATTGAAATATGGAGGTGTCGAAGTCGAGTGAATATTTTCTTTGGCCGTTTAGGAATTCTAAGATCTTTTCACTCGGAGTGTTAATCAATAAAAGAGTGACGTAAACTCTGATACCAATTGGAATTCCTATGGAACAAGGAGAAATTTCCTGGAGGGGTGAATAGGACTATTTTAAATACTTTACAATTCCTATTAAGTTTTTACCCTAATTAATTGCCTCTCTTAGAAAGTTGTTTTCTAGACCGATTGCTTAGTGATATAGGTTGTTTAGTTAGTGTTCAATTCACTAAAGGTGTGTCCTAGTTTGTTATTGGATGGGTGTGCCAATAATGCTCAAGTGTTGAAATGTGTGTGCTAGTGAATTAGTAAGAGTTCTAAAATTGAAAATATGATACAAGCACAATCACCCCCGCCATGTCTTGCAAGGTTTTGTTCTTCCTTTCCACCACCCCATTACATTGGGGGTGTCATGGGGGATTGAGAACTCATGTTTTATTCTATGTTCATCACAAAATTTTTGGAATCTTGAGTTCTCAAGCTCACCACCATGATCACTCTGAATCCTTTTAATGGAGAGTTCACTTTCAACTTGGATTTTCTTGCATATAGTCTTGAATTCTTCAAAGGCTTCGGATTTCTCCCTTAAGAATGCAACCCAATAATACCTTAAGTAGTCATCCACCATGACCATAAAGTAACTTTTCCTCCTAGGCTTTTAGTCATAGTAGGACCCACAAAGTCTATATATAAGAGTTTTAAAAGCCTAGAGGTACCAATGTTGTTTACCTTTTATGTGCTACTATAATACCCTGCACCATGACGCACATATTATTGTACATGTGTCACACTTAGAATGCTAACACATGTCACATAAGTTCTGTATATACATAGGATCACTTAAATGCACATATGTTGATCTGAATGTTGGCACAACTTTAGAAAGACACTAACAAAAATGTAGAAAGAATATGTGAGTGAAAGTTATACATGTCGATAGGCATGGAATTTTAGAGTCCTACGCAACAAATGGTAAGTGAAACAGAGACCAAACAAAAAAGTTAAAGGCAATTTAATATAAAAAAAGAGGTCAAGGACATGACAAGTACTGAAGCTATCCTAGATGGATGGCGCAACTTCATAAGTAAATTTGTATCAATCCTATAGGAATCAGCTTACAAATAACATATGCTTAGAAAGATCTATGAGTCTACTTTCCAATGCGACAAATGGTGAATGAATTGAAGTTTCTTAGAAGTTATGACAATTTTTCCAAAAAGTGTCTATGTTGTCTGGAATGACATGAATCAGTAGATTTTTGGGTAACTTTAAAAACACACTCATAAAAATTTAGAATAAATTAGAGAGCGAGTTATATATGCTTGAAAATCTCTTGAAGTTTCCAACAAAAAAACAGTGAGTGAATCCAAGTTTTGTAGAGAAAGTAATGACCACTTTCCCATTGAATGTTAGTGCTGGAAAAATTCTGGCGGGATGACATCATCAAAGTAAAAAATTTCGTACAACCACACTTTTTATAAAATTTTAAGGACTTTTTCACAAGAGACCTACCTAAACACAAAATTGGGGATTAGGTTTGCTATTTAGGCCTATAAAAATATAGAAATTCATAAGAAATATTATCTTTTGAAGAACTTTGCAAATTTGAGGATTTTGAATAAAAAAGAAGAGAGAAAGCTAGGTTTTACAAGAGATTTTGGGATCTTTTAAGAAAGAACTTAAGGCTTCAATTTAATTTTGTTTTCAGACCAAAAGGTAAAGAAACTAAAATACTTCTACATTGTTTTGTATCCATATAAGTTTTTATGATCGTTCTTGTTTACTTTTGTTAAGATTCAAAAAGGTTTTGTTTGATTTAAGTTCTTAGAAATAAGGTTTTGCAAAGAAAAATTAGTTTTGTAAATAAACTAGAACACTTCTACAACATTTTGCATCCCCATAAGTTTTTAGGATTGTTCTTGTTCAATTTTGTTAAGATTCAAAAAGGTTTTGTTTGATTTAAGTTCTTAAAAATAAGGTTT
Source organism: Platanus orientalis (assembly GCA_025762735.1). NCBI lineage: Eukaryota > Viridiplantae > Streptophyta > Magnoliopsida > Proteales > Platanaceae > Platanus > Platanus orientalis. Next base: position 84 of record JAOXJP010238159.1, on the reverse strand, counting down.
TGCAAAAGAAAATCAGTTTTGTAAGTAAACAAGAACACTTCTACATCGTTTTGATTGTTCTTAGGTTCTTAGAATCGTTCTTAA
>JAOXJP010238158.1:0-38111 GCA_025762735.1 Platanus orientalis | reverse complement strand
CTAGTAGGTATGGTTTTCCACTTCGGGAAGCATGAGTTGACTCCCACCATTGAAGAGTTGGAGTCTTTTCTAAATCTAAAACACTATCATCACACCGACACAATCTTCCTTGTCCATCAAAACTGTTACTTCAAAGACTTCCAATCTACTCTCAATGTGTCAAAGAATTTTTTTCCCAAAGAAACTTCGGGTGACTATCTCCACTACCCCTTCAACCTTCTATTGGATTGAGGTTGGAAAAAGGTTGGAGATTTCTCAAACCTAGCCAAGTACAGGGCTTTCACATTAACAGTCTTGGGATAGCTCCTATTATGCTGTAGCGGACATCAAATCAGTGGAGTTCTATGTAACATTCTAGTACAACTATCCAAAGAAAAAACATTGGCCTCCATGATCATTGCAAAAACTTCATCCAACCTATGTCACTATGCTTAGCACTGCAAAGGTTGATTATACGGTTGCCCAGCTTTCCTACAAGCTTGGCTTCGAGGACATATCTCCTCATTGTCTTTGTCTACTACTCGTCAAAATCCATCTATTTCAACCCCTTCAAGGAAGAAAGCAATGGTAGATTACGAAGAACTATTGACCAACCTATCTGCCAAACATGTCATTTGGAAAGCTAACTAGCATAAGGCACACTACCCACATCTATTTTCAGAGAACCACACCTACATGATTCTCATAAGACTATACCAAAGCATACCTTATGTGCCAATTCGGGTGTTTTACTAGCTCACTCTATGTCAGGACTTGGTCAATTTCACCACCACTTATGAAGATGTCTACAAACTCAATTACAAGACACCTCATTCAGTCTGGTCTCAACTAACTGCCCTTTAGGATAGTTCACATACTCAAGCACCAAGGCACCTAGCCTTTGTATCTACCAAGACACCCGAGACATCGCCTCCTTATGATCTGTGGATTCACAACCTCATATCTACACAATCATCAGGTTCAGCCACTAATCATCCATACAAGAGAGTCTGATTTGATGAACCTTCCACTTCATAATGTGGGCCTTCTCACGTAGAAGCAAAATTGGAACAAACTCTCCAAGATCTAGAAAATGAACAAACCCTGCATCGCCAGACATCTACGATCCTCGAGACTACCCGGACTACCCTAAAGGAAGTTTGGGCATCTCTCGAAGCAGAGTTTAACCTTCGAGCTGAGGCTGAGATCTCCAAAGACATCCATCAGGAAGCAAACAACACTCTGACTAAGCTAGTCAACATTTTAAGAGGAGAACTCAATGATGTGAGAATATCCCACACCAACCTGGACATTGAGTTATGGCACAACAATACCATTGCCTTCTTACAAACACATTGGAGACTAAAATGGGTTTAGAAGCTGAGAAAGCAGATTTTCTCCTTGAGCCATGAGCCAGTCAAAGCTCCACCACCACCTCCCAAAGTCCTAAGACTCTAGACTATGTATTTGTTTTTCTTATGCTTTATGTAAAAGGTATGTGTACCTTGATTTTATAACCATTAATGTAATTTGTTTACAACCGTTCTTAATATATGTAAGTTATATTTTGTTTCTAAAACTTGGGTTCAACAGTTGGACATGAATGCATTTGTATGATTTATCATTTGTCTAAATATTTCTGACTTAAACATACATAAAATCAAAAGTCACGACTCTAAATAATAAAAATATGTTGATAGCGAAATAGCACCTCCCGAGATAAGACTGTAGAAGAAGATGAGGAAGGCACAATCCCACAGCACCATGGCAGGAGAACTTCCATGGACGACTAGCATTCCATCTTCCACAACTCCCAAGGTTTCAACTATGACTCATCCCCACTCTTAGGTTGATCCTAGTGGTCAACTGACACCACAACAAAAGGTTGAACTGGAAAGGATGTTGGAAACCTTCATGACGAAACGTGGAGCGTCTTCCTCATCCTTGTCCTCAATTCCCCCACTAACACAAGTCCATACATCCGTCCCTCTCCAAAGTCAAGGAAAAACCTCTACAGAATTTGATAAGGTACTCCATGGGTACCTAAACACCACAAGAGGTCCCCAAAATCCTCACCAAAACTAGTATTCGTCCATCAAGTCTTTGTTAAGGCAATCTTAAAACTTAAATTTTTTGGGAAATCAAGAAAAGCCACTTATCTTTACCACCACTCCCAACATTGTTGCCACCGAGCTTCAAAACTCAGAAGAGAGATACAGGATGGAGCATCAAGACAAAAAGGGGAAGGGAATCCTAGTATCTTCACACTTAGATCAGATGGAGGCCAAGTTAGCAAGATGGATAGTGAGATTGAACTCTTGAAAGGGGGATAGTTCCCTTTAAATATGGATTGTGAAGACTTGTGTTTGTACCCAGGGGGTAATCTACCAAGTATTTTCTAGATGCTAGACATGAAAAAATATGATGGCACAGGGTGTCCCAAAATGCACCTGAGGATGTATTGTAATGCCATGTTCTAGTAGGAACAAGATGACAAAATACTAGTTCAAATGTTTCCAAGAAGCCTAGAGAAGGACGCGGCCAAGTGGTTCACTGGTCAAGACAAAAGAGATGTAGGTACCTGAAGAGCTTTAACCAAGGCCTTCCTGGAGCATTTCCAATTCAACCTAGAAATGTTGCCCACCCTAGAAGAAATTGAGGGAATGTACCCTCACGATAATGAAGGGATCAAGGACTATGCCTACTGTTGGAGGCAGAGAACATTTAATTTAAAGCACCCCATGTTAGAGAACATCTACCTTCCTAAAAACCTTGGGCCCAACATACCAACTGATGCTTCTTATCGCATCCACTGGCAACTTTGCCAATGTCATCAACAAAGCCACCCATGTTTAGCTAGCCATCAGGGCAAGTCTAGTTCCAGAATCAACTATAGTCCCTACAAACATAAGTCAAATAGTCCCCAAGAAAGTCATAGTGGCTCATCCGGAATGCAATATTGTATAAACCATTGAAATACCACTCCCCATTCAAAGTAATGAATACCACCACCAACCAGCAAACAATTTTCCCACAATGGTCTGCTCCCTGCAAAAACACAGTCAAAGTCACAACCCAAGTTCATGTCTATTCCATTTGAAGACAGGAAGAAGAGGATATTCACTCCCCTACCTTATTCATACAAGTATATCATCGACTATCTTGTAAGGGGCTCTTACAACTTTTAGAGCCAAGACCCCCTCCAAACCCTTTGCCTCCTAGGTATGATGCCACCGAACACTGTCCACTCCATCAAGGGCTGGGTCACTCCGTAGATAGATGTTTTATCCTCAAGCATTACATTTAAGATCTCATAAATGAAGGGAAGGTATCTTTTAGTCCCCCATCAAACAACCCACCCAATTTTAGCATCCTTCATAATCCTCTTCCACCTCACCCTCCATCTAAAGGAACCAACATGATAGGGGTAGGGAGTCAGACCTTCAACCATGTAAGCTTCATCACTAGAATTGGTGAACAAAGACCTGTTATAATCCTCCGAGGAGAAGAGTATGTGTTCTACCTAGATACTGTTGATCCCACTGACCTCACTGCAAAAGAAATCTTGTCCCTGTTGGAAACCCCAGAAGAACCCCTTTCATTACTTCCCTCAGATGATGAGCTAGAAGCCCCTGATATGGAAGCCCCCATCAGAGCTGAACCCCCAGCCTGCTACTCTCCATATACCTAAACCTATTACATTCCCCCTCCACCACCAGAACTAGTTCCACCTTCCTTTTATAACTTCTCATCCCCTATACCCTATCAACCACCATCCACAAACATGCCTTCTGTCATAAACATTCCCCCACCACCCACAGAGACATATGAGTATAACAGGGTCCCTTACAACTATGAGGCTAGGTTTATCAACAGAAGAGGTGGCAAATCTCATCGGTCTTATCACCCGCTTAGGTAGAATCACAGATCCGGCCATCACCATTCTGCGTCAGGATTCTGCCCAGGGAAAAGTAAGATTGGAGTCAGACAAGAAAGAACAATAAGAAAAAGAACAACAAGAATCAGTAGAACAGAAAAAAGGACAGAGAAGAAGAAGAGAAGAAAGAAAATGAGGTATTCGAGGATGCAATTTGCAGGTCTTGCCTATTCTTGGTAGAACAGTTAACCAAGACTCAAGCTAACATTTCTATCCTGGGGCTGTTAGTTACATCAGCTCCCAATAGAGACAGATTCCTGAACATCTTCAAGAAAACTTTTGTGGATACTTCAATAACCCTAGACCGGCTAGAAACTATGGTGGGACGAGTAGCCATTCCTCGAGTCATTACCTTTGCAGAAGAGGAAATCCCATAAGGGAATGTGCATAATGGGGCATTGTAGATTTCAGCCCATTATCAAGACATGTGTATCCCCTTGATTCTAGTGGACAACGGGACCACATTAAAACATATGTACCACAGCTACTTTAGAATCTCTTGTCATCCCAGTACAAAGTTTCCATCTAAATTCATGTGACATCAAAGGCTTTGACAACACCAAAAGACAAGGGCAAGGTGAGACTGATATACCCCTCATCACGGAGGGAAAAATATTCAATGTACATTTCCAAGTGCTCAACATTCCATCATCATTTACCATGCTACTGGGTAGACCTTGGATACATCAAGTTGGAGTCGTGCCCTCGTCCCTTCATCAAAAGGTTAAATTCATTATAGGAGATGAAGTAGTGACTCTAACAATAAACAGTGATGTCCTCACCATAGCTGGTCAGAGGGTGTTACAGGTACAAAATCTCCAAGAACCGAAAACCTACACATCCTACCAATTTGAGATGGTTTGCACCAAAGAAGAAGTAGAAGAGCATAAAAAGAAATCTAAGATCCTTCCCCCGAAATTCAGGATGATGGTCAGGATGAAGTTTAACCCAAATAAAGGTATGGGTAAGTATCTTCAAGGTAGAAAGGAACCAGTCAAAGCAGTCCGAAAACACTCTCAGACTGGCCTAGGTTTTAAACTTGAACTCAAACACTGGGGCACAAAGCATAAGAGGGTCAGTTTTCAGATCCCCGAAAAAACCCCCATAACCCCAAAATATCTAGAAGACCTCAACCTTGAAGAAGTTCAAGACCTCATTCCTCCATGGGCAACACCAAAAGTGAGCCAAGAAAACTCAAGTGAAACAACTCCCCTGCTCATCCCTCCTCCTGTGGATTTCAAAACATCAACCAATCAAGATCAAGTTCAAGAATTTTGTCCACCACCACAATATTCTAGTGGGTGTCATCACATTCCTTCTTTCAGCACTTTGTTGTTTGTCCCTAAGATTGGTGGGAGTTCTACTCTTGCCACCTTAGAAAATAGGGAAGACAACCTAATCTCTTTAAGTCTACTCACCTTACCGTGCGATGTTAGGGAGACACTCTAACAACTAATTTCCAACAGAGAGTTAGATTTAAATGAAATCGACCTCACCCAGGTCACCCAACATGAAGATAGAAATACAATTTATAATCTTTTGTCCATAATGGGGACAAAGGATATAATTCAAAATCTTTTGCCCAAAATAGGGGCAAGGATATAATTCAGAATCTTTTGTCCAGAATGGGGGCAAAGGATACAAATAAGAATCGTTTGTCTAGAATGGGAGCAAACGATATAATTCAAAATCTTTTGTCCAAAAAGGGGGGTAAAGGATACAATTTAGAATCTAAAGGATACAATTCAGAATCTTTCAATCTGTAACATTGGTCCAAAATAGGCATAAAGGATACAATCCAGAATCTTTTAGTTTGTAACCTTTGTCTCGAATGGGGGCAAAGGATACAACTCATAATCTTTTAATCAGTAAGCTTTGTCCAAAATGGGGACAATGGATACAATTCACTCCATAAATTATGAAAGTCTTTGTCTAGAATGGGGGCAAATGATACAATTTATGAAAATCTTCCAACATTTGTTTAGAATAAGGGCAAACTATCACACTAAGAAACCCATACCAGAAAGGCCATGAATTTTGGCACATGACATTAAACATTCATTCATTCATTCTTATCATGTAAATTCCATATAAATTTTGTGTTCATTCTTTTTATTCATACACAATAGAATTGCATATCATAAATTATAACCATCCATCTTTCATAATCAACCTATAATAAAATTTTCATAATTCCGTAGACTTGAAAATAAGCCATAATCATGTCCTAGCATTCTCATTCACATAAATTAATAGTTTGACATAAATTAAATCACCATCTAAAAATCAAATATTAAGCCTAAACTAAAATCCACTAACTTATTACACTATTTTAGAATAAATTGAAATAAAATAAAGTAATATCTCAATGTCTCATAGCATATATCCAATCTTCTAGCTCTCCAATCCTTCCTGCCAACTATTATGCAGTTATCTCCTCATCATTTGTGGTGTCAAATTTGGGGTGAGCTTGACAAACTCATTGGGTAACAATAAACTAAGGAAGAAGGGGTCAAGACTTTTGCACAAAGTAAAATGAAACAGATAGTTGCATAGCTTTTAACAATATACAAAACTGAATAGTTACATATAAAGCATGTACTAAACTGAAAACATTAAAAGACAAAAACATATGGATGATCTAAATAGAATAAATTAGGTATATATAACTAAACAAAACATGTAAAACAGATACATAAGCCAATACAAATAACAGTTACACCATTTAATCCCCAGTGCAAAGGGCCACATGATTCACTAATTTTATCTCTGATGAAAAGAGCCACATGATACATCAATTTTATGTTTGGTGTAAAGAGCTACATGATTCGCCAATTTTATCTCTGGTGAGAAGAGTCACATGATAACCATTTATAATCCCTAGTAAAAGGGCCATTCACACCATAAGCTAGGTGTGTTGAGCATCATCAATGTTTCCCTTTTGTTAATGAAGGATGACTTATAACAAAACTACAGTAGAAAACTATCAACAATAACAAAAGACAATAATAATAGAAATACAAAACATATAATAGCCTATATTAGAACATAAACAAATTCGTGGCACTTTATATCATAGATGATTGATCTTCCTACACACAAAACTATGGAATAATCAAAATTTTATAATAATTATGTAGAATATATTACATTCAGATCATCAATCAATCATATAAACACATACAGTTCTTACAAAATAAAATAATGGTCTTTACGATCCTATGGAATCAAATAACAAACTAGAACTACTTTCTTAAAATAGAAAAATGTCTCTTTAAAGTCAATGATTTCAAAACTTAAAATATATTAAAACTTGTAGCAAAACAATCCTTAACATGTAGAACATGAATCCAAAACAATGTAGAATCTCGGGATTTTACAAAACAATCTTGGTATTTTATGTTATTGGAAAACCACAAAAAACCCTTTAAAAACCTTTGATCTTTGCTTTAAAATAGTTTAAAAAACATAGTAGTCTTTATAATACATGAGTAAGACACTTCTGTGATCTTAATAGAGTGAAAAAAATAGTTTTATGTCTCATACAAAACCAATTTTCTTTTTCAAAACAAATCAAAACTAGTGAGGAATGGTCGAAAATCTATTAGAAAATCAGAATAATCTTTACAAAATAAGTTTGGATTGGTTCTAGTAACCTATGGCATTCAAAAAGAAATTTAGTTAAGTGTCCCCTACCTCTTGGTTAATACAAAATTCCTTCCAAGCTTTGTTCCTCAGAAAAATCCCTAAAACTTTGCAAAACCTAGTTTTTCCTCTTCCTTTCTCTTTAAAATCTCTACTCTTGTAAAACTTCTTCAAAATATCATCTTTCTTATGAATTTTTATATTTTTATAAGTTTAAATAGCAATCCTATTTTCCAATTTCATGCTTAAGTAGGTCTCTAGTAAAAAAGTCCTTAAAATTTTGCAAAAAATTGTGATTATACAGAATTTTCTGCTTTGATGACATCATCTCACCAAAATTTATCCAGCATAAACACCCGATGGGAAAACGGTTATAACTTTTTCTACAAAACTCGGATTCACTCATCATTTTTTTTGTTGAAAACTAGAATTCAAGAGCTTTCCAAATCCATAAATATTGCTCTCTAATTCATTCTACATTTTTTGTATTTGTAAAGTTACCTCATTCTACTGATTCATATCATACCAGACGATAAACATTTTGTAGGAAAATTGTCATAACTTCTTCTAGAAAACTTCAATTCACTCACCGTTTATAGCCTTGGAAAATAGACTCATAGATCTTTCCAAGAATATATTATTTGTAGGGTGATTCCTATGTGTCATCCATCTGGGATAGCTTTAGAAATTGTCATGTCCTTAACCCCTTTTTTCCCTTGCTTAGTAAATAGCCTTTAACTTTTTCATTTGGTGTCTATTTCATTTGTTGTTTGTTGCGTAGGACTCTAGACTTCCATGCCTATCCAAAGGTATAACTTTTACTCATAAATTATTTCTGAAGTTTTGTCAGTGTCTTTCTAAAGTTGCTCCAACATTCAGATCAATATATGTGCATTAAAGTGATGTGTACAAAACTTATGTGACATGTGTTAGCGTTCTAAGTGTGACATGTGTACAATAATATGTGTGTCATGGTGTAGGTTGTTACACAAACAACACAACTCACTCCATAAGCTATGTGACTCTTTTAGTTTGTAACATTTGTCCAAAATAGGGACAAAAGAAACAACAGATTTACTAGACTATATATTTAGGTAATTCATGATTAATACGTACAAAAAAAAGGCAAAGTGACATTTAGCCAGCAGTTAACATCACTAACAAATCTCTATTTTTCAGCATATATCTCAAGACACTTGCATTCATTGCATAATAATCAATTCTGACTAAACATATGTTCAAAAGGATTAGGTTTCTAATGATCAATTAAAATCTTAAATGAATCATAATCTGATGACACATAAGGGAGTCATGAAATTGATAAAAAGGTGATCGGCACTATCTGATTTAAAAAACCCAAAATTAGATGGTTAATTATATGCGATGTTGATATTTGTTTGATATGAGATATCAAAAGTAATGATTATTATATTCGAAAGATTATTATTATAATAATATAATTTGTCCAACTTTGTGAACTAGAAGTTAAGATTTTAGTTATGTTTAAAATTAAAAGAATAAATTAGTTTATATCAGTAATTCTTTTAAAAATATGTAGGAACTCAGGCACAACGGAAACATTGTGAATTGAATTAAGCTACAAGGTAAAAAGTTATAATAAACTTGGTAAGCATGTGAACACAATAAAGATACTCTAGTTAGATGACCACATCTACACAGATGATAGATTCATAGAATGATGGAGATCCTAATAAGTCAAATTGTTTGACCAGATGTAAGTTTATGTAATTCTTGCCTCCTTGCATTTATTAGTTTGTGTCATATAAAGACATAAATAAGGTATGGTTTTACTAAAACCTATGCATAAAGATAAGAATCTCATAAAGAAAAGATCAGTGATGAGACCTTGTTGATTATGGTAATGTCTTCTAATTCAAGTCAAAAAAACAATGAATGAAAATAAAAATAAAAAATGAAAAAAAAGATATACTACTGATGTTTTGAATAATGCTTATGAGGGTGGTATGAACAAGGCAGGTGCTAGAAACAAAAATACAACAAGTAAAAGTGGAAAGTCTTTCTATTACAGTAAGTTCTGTACTGATAGAAAAATGATCACATGTATGTAGCTTCTTAGTGAAAGAAGTAAAATAATAACAAAATTTTGTTTTCTTTATTTCAATTAGTTGGCTCTTATAAATTATACAAAGTGGACCACAGTTTACTAAAAGTATTTACAATTAGTTGTAAGGATTTATGAGATCCAACAAATTGATTAAAGGAGTGTCAATGTTTAAATTTTTCCCTTAGAGAAAGAGTAAAACCTAATAATAAAATGTTAGGAACCTTAAGAAGTTTTTAAGAGTTACCTATCAAATTCGGTGGTTACAAACTACAAATAATTAGTTAAAATTAAATAGGATTTAATTTAAAGTTATACCTTTGGTGTCCAATAGATTATAGATTGGGAGAAGACCCAATCAAGATAGTAAATATAAAACTATTCTACACAAGTATGTTAGGTGTAACATAGGAAAGTGAACCTAACAGTCAAGTACAATACAAAAGTTAAAGAGTTTGCTTCTATGTTCTTAAATAAGAAAGTCCATGTTTTAAATGTGATATTTAAGAAAGATAATAATGTCCCTAGTTATATATGAAAAGAAGTAGGATTATTTTATGAACTATCCAGGAACCTAGTATAGCCAGCTTAGTAAAAGAATAAGTTCTCAAAACCTATTAACCTTCTAATGCATTAGCTCTTTGATGCAGTGGGAGAGTTTCTAAACCTCCCTAGTTCTGACGTATATGGATAAGGTTTACATTTTGATTACTAACAAATCTAAATAAAGTATTCTTTTGATTAAGCAATCAAGCTTTATAAGATTCTGAAGAGTTAGATGTGTATAACAAAGTAAATGAAAAAACTATTATTCATTATGGTATAGTATGTTGACTATGTCCTACACATTGGGAATGGTGTGGGAATGATCAAGTTATAAAGTTAGTAAAATGAACAAGTTTTAAAGTAGTTTTCTTAATAGTCTAGGATGAGATCACTAGATAGTTAGAAATCATATGATAAAATATAACATTAAGGACCAATAATAATGTTTATAAAAGTGTGAACAATTTAAAATATTTGATAGTATTTGGTTATGTTTCATAGCGGGAGGAAGCTCATTAGTTGTACAAGTATGAAACAATAATGTACTGCAAATTCTACAACATGGGCAGAATATGATACGGTTTAAGAAGCAACATAGAAGGGGTTTAAGTTACACTGGTTCCATAGAACTTAGTGTAATTTCCTTAGATTGGTCACTTATGACTCAATGAGGTTGTTAGCACCCAATTTTTGACTCAAGTCATTTAATGGAATAAGAGCAACACAATATCATTTAGGCATCAAGACTCTAAGCACCCTTAGTTAAGGGAAAGTAAGCCTAGACTCTAGGAGGTTAGACATTCCCTAAGAAGTTTTTCTGAATATTTCAATCGCAAATATATCAGTCAAAGCACGCTCATTATAGCCTAAGTACACCATTCTAGGTCAAACCCTAACTCTTCGAAAGAACATCAATAGGACTTTGAGGGTCCACATTTAAGAATTTCAATCATGTTGTCTACAACTTTTCCAGCCTTCATAAGCCTTTCCTCAATGAAGCATCACAGGTGAAAAAATCACGATTTTACCCTGTTGCCTTCAAAGGCCCAGAATTCACCATTTACCACTTAGATCACCCAAATTCTCCCACCTATATTAGCCTTTTTTTCATGAAGCATCACAGGAAAAGAATTCTCGTTTTCACATTTTTTGCCCCCTATAGGAAAAAATTACCATTTTACCCTTTTACCTTTAATAATTTACCTATGTACCCTCAAAGGATCCCCAAAGCTTCTCTCATTATTTTAATGGTGTAATGTCATATCATGTACATCCCTGCTTCTCCCAGTTCTGAGAAACTCTTCACATAATAGGTATCCCTCGAGACTGGAAATAACTAATTTCTTAATTTACAATAACCCTGACCAAAAAATGACCCTTGAAAAAGCTCTCAAAGATTCATCTAATCTCTGAAACCAAAAAGGTCGATCATCATTTCTCATTTTGGCCTTAACTTTAAATCTTCAGTTCTGAGAAAGAAGATCACAAATCTTAAACCCTTGTGAAATTTTAAATCTTCCTCAAGGGGTAAAAAGGTTGTTTTTGGCTAGATTTCACCTATATGGAGCCAGAATGTTTCCTAGGTGCCCAAATCAGGATTAGTCGATGTCCATCTCTCCATAATCGCGAGGCCTTCAAAAAATTATCTAAGGAATGTGAGCTTTAACAGGATTTATCTACTAAAATTCTCTCAATTACTTCGAAAAAAGTAATGGATTAGGGTCAAATATTAGGTACTTAACCAACTCCCAGGAATTCACCTGAACTCTAAAATTCAGTCTGTTAGTGGCCATTTCTCGATAAGACCAAGGCCTCTAAAGTATTAACTTCCCACTAGATTCCATAAATTTTGTGTTCTTAGACATCATTTTTGCCTAAGATAGGTCAAAGCACTTTCCATTTGTAATTGGCACACGAATTGCCCTTGGGAACTCTCTTGGACTCAGAATGCAGCAAGGTCAAGCCCATTTGCTCAATATTTTCTCTACCTTCAAAAGATCATTTCATAAACTTTAGAAATGGAAGATGTCTGGCAACACAATTTCATCAACCTTCAAGTAGCTACAAAAATTTTATCTCTCCAAGTGACCCTACTTCGAAAACTCCTCGATAACTGCCCAGGAAGCAGATGGTCAGTTTATCAATTATTGTAGCTCTGGGACTCTCTAAGATTCAAATCCCCCAAAACTAGCTAATGTCAAAGACATACAGAAAATACGGGTGCATTTCCAATCAATATTTCTCCATGTGCTCAAAAAAGTATCTTTGGCACAGTTTCCTATTCGGGTATCATAATTTAGCATAGTTAAAGGCTATGGCTCACTTGAACCGAGGGCCATCTTTCATCTGAAGATTTTCAGGATCAATTTTATCATGTTACCCATCTAATAGTCATCTAAGAGCTTTTCAAGTTAGTAAAACCATGATTTCACCCCTTTCCCTTATCGTAATTTGGTTCTGACTTGTTTATTGTTAGGGCTGCAAGTTATCCGAAAAATTACCATGTTTTGGTCTGCGTCATATCGAAAATAAGCTTATCCGATCCATTTATAAAAATATCCATTATAAACGGTTAGGATACGGATATACATTATTCCATTCCGGATAATATCTGTTTGGTAAAAATATAACAATATATAGAATATAAGTAATAGATTGTCAAATTTAAAACTAATTCAACAATCATAAATAGCCTAATAACTAAAACCCTTAAAAATATATCAACTATTTACTTCATATTTGTTCCATCTTGATCCATGGCGGCACCCATAGGTATACGATTTTGAAGATTTTTAAGAGGATAGATATGGGCTAGGGAAGAATGCATTGACAATTGTGACAACTTATTGGAATTGCCTTTCTATTTTTTTCTTTTCTAGATATTCGAATCTGGTCTGAAATCCAAATTTTTTAAATGGTTAGGATATGGTATAGTTTTATAATATCCACTAGAATAGGGTACAGAAGCTAATACGCTCATATATGGTCCTATCTAGTCCGTTTGCAGCCCTATCTATTATGACCTCAATGTCCGCGACTAAAAAAATAGACATCAAGTTTGTAACTTTTCAAACTCGAAAGCTCCCAAGAGATTACACAGTAAGATGTCAAAATTACCAAAAATTAATCATTACACATTAATGAAACAAACTTTAGGTTTTTGGTTCATTAATGGCATTTAATGCATTCACACCTTAAGGGTTAATTCAAAACCCCTTGGATTGGAATCTTTTCAGCTACACCCCTATCACCCACCCTTAGATCTAAACCTTGGATTTCAAATCCTCATGGAACCCCTCACCTCTCCTCATTTGACATCTTAGAAGATGCCTTTGATCCTTGCAACCAACCAGATGGCACCAATGACCATCTTTGCTCACCCCTTGTCCACCTCACCAATCCAAGTGAACTAGCACACTTCCATCTCCACCCTCCACTCAACAAATACAAATTGATCTAGGTCATCCCCTTCTCCATGTCACCCATCCATACAAACTAGCACAAACTGATCCCATCCATCCATCCCACATTCAATCCTAACCCCACACCTCAAACTAACACAAACTAATCCTAGCCCTCCACCTAGATTTTTCTAGATCCAATCCTAGCCTTCCATGAAACACATTTGGGGCTATAAATAGACTTAAATGTGTATACAACAAGTCTGAACCCTTGAACAAAAAAAGAAAAGAAGAGAGGAAGAAGAAGAAGGAAAAGCTGGAGGATTTGGACCCCAACCCCTACTCTACTCCAAGTAAGACCTAAACTTGAATCAGGTTAGTTTATTTAGTTCATATAGCTTCAATTACATGTTATGCTGCTCAATTTATTCCATTTAAACTACTTCAATTTAGGTTACATGGTGGAGGCTCAATAGCCTCCATTTTTAGACAACTTGATTTTGTATAGCTTAAAATGAGCTTACATTTTAGTATGTTGTTCCTAAGAAGGAAGCCTACCTCTATTAAAAATTTGGTGAATTTTCAAGTTGTCTAAGGCCTCAAGATGGCCCTATAAACTGATCCCAAAAATCAGTTCTTTTGTGACCTAATTTGTTAAATTAACTGTAGATTTTTTATAGAATTTTGTAGACATTATCTTGAGCTAAATTTTAGATCTGTTGTTCATCAATCATCTGTCTATCTCTACTACAAATTTTAGAATTTTTCAAAACCCCTAAGGGGCTTAAAATCTAAGAAATCTATCTATTGGATTTTCTCCCAATAGCTAAACAAGTAAGCATTAAGATCTGGGACCTACCCTAGGGAGCCCTAATTTTCCCTAAACCTATTCTCAGGCTAGTACAACCCTTTGAAGTCCAACCTTGTGCTCTGGCACCTCTATGGGCCCTAATTTCTCTCACAATGCCTGAATTTAATTTCAGGCATTGAGTAGAGAAATTTAGGCATTGGGATGGATGTCAGGTGTTAAGCCTGTGTTAAAAATCATTTTTTTTTATAAATTTTTTAAATTATGTTTGGGACCTAGGGTTAGCTCAGAGACACAGGAGGAACCCACCCCTCTAGGCCCCATAGTGTGGTCCAACACCCAAGGCTAGTTGCTAATTCCAGCACCTAACGCCTAAATTTCCCCTGAATTAAATTCGGGCATTAGATTAAGATTTAGACATTAAGCTTGTGCAAGATTACCATTTTACCCTCTTTTGGGGGGTGGAGGCCCCACCTTCAGGGATTAGCCCTTTTAACTCTAGAAAACCCCCTTTACCCTTTTGTAAGGGCCCACAGGTTGGGGACCCACATGAGTGCTAGAAAAGTTCAGGCCAAGTTATTGATCTAGTCAGCATTTAACGCCTAAAAATTTAAGCATTAGCATTAAAAATCAGGGGTTAAGTCTGTGTCAAATGACCAAACAGCCCTCTTCTGGGGGTATATCTTTGTACCTACAAAGGCCTAGACCCCTAGGGTTACACAGTGTGACACTAGAGAACACCCTTTGTCCTTACCCAAGGGTCCCACAACTTTGGGACCCACAAAAACACTCAAACAAACCAGGTTAAAATGCTGATCTAATCTTCTCTCAATGCCTGAATTTCACCCTCAATTATAATTCAGGCATTGAACATTCAGGCATTAGGTTAAAATTCAAGCATTTATCCTGAGATACAGAAAAATAGAAAATTTTCTCCTTTCTCACCCTTTGTGTCAGGGTTAATTCCAACCGTAAAACCAATAAATGGACACTTTAGAGGGGTCCACCACCCCTCTAAAAGTCATAAACTTGAAGGGCTCTCCTATTAATTAAATGGCTTAATCTAAAAAGGCAAGTTTCTAGATTTTTTAGAAGCTAACTCTTGAATTTTCCCTTAATTAAATTAAGGCGTTGAAAATTTTGGTGTTGGAAGTAAATTCAAGCATTAAGCTTGGAGAAAATCTAGAAACCTACACACTCTAACTTCTTTTGCAAGCATGTATTTTATGATAGTTTTTAAACAAGTATGGATAATAGAAGAAAGGTGGATGTTTTGGGTGCCTAACACCTTCACCAAATGTAACTAGATAACTTACTCATTTTCTCAAGAAAGTAGACTAGTCTTAGGAGTTAAACTCTTAGACCTTCGGGCCTAGGCTTCTCCTCTTCAGGAGAAGAGGAGAACCAATGTCCAACTTTGTCGGATAAACACGAGTTGGTGGTGACTCCCAAAAAATCCTAACCCTCCCCTGAAAGGGTTAGTAAGCTTCACACACTGGCATCGTGCGCCGAAGAGTGGGCTCAGAAATTATGGGTGGGCAGGGAAATCTGAACCCCGACATCCATAGAATGGCGACTCCACTGGGGACTGTTTGATCTCTGAACATATATTTGTTTAAACTACTATAAATTCATGCTTTGATTTGTTTATATGCTTTCTCTCACATTTCTACATTACTTCAATTAGATTTAGGGCTCTCCATTAGTTAGTTAGGATGACACTCCATCTTAAACATTAATAAAACTTATATGCTTAGGATAGAAAACATGCTCATTTTAGATTTAGGATAGCTTGAATTAGTTTGTAGGGCTAAACTCCCGTTGAACAACTTGTATGAACACATGTTTGTTATTTTTCACATTTTGCACAAGATGAGTCCAAGGACACGACATTACACCAATACATCACTTGCATATCAACCCTATCTAGGACATTACCCACCAATGGATAGACATTAGATCACACATTGGATAGGAACAACATCTAAGAAGTGGCTGCTGCGTCAGTGCGACAGGACCGAGTTACCCTAACTAGTCATCATCTCGTGATCTAATCTTTTTCTGGGATGTGTTTAAATTGGTATGCTTAGCATATAGAATTTTAAAGACACATGCATATGTAGTCATTTTTAAGGTAGAGTTGCTTAGGATACACCAAATAGATTAAAGGTTTATCTTTAGGATTTGATTGTTTAAACTGTTATTGTGTGCTTGCATGATTGATTAATAGAACCAGGAATTCATGTCTAGTTTTTAAAAAAAAAGATTCCAAACTTACTTTTTTAGGTAACTTAGGCTGGATTTTACCTTATCTAAATTTGGGTACATCTCACCACTTTTTCTTAGTATATATAATGCAAATGCATAGATCTTGTAGATAGTCCACAAATAAAGTAAATACAAACCATTCCATGGAAACAAACAAATAACTACATCCGAGTCTTTCAAAGATAAAATAATAAAAGTAAATAACAAACAACTAACATGTTTGAGTCCGTCTCTTCCAAAGACAAAAAAATCCAATCCATCTAGATCACCCATCATAGTCACTGTCCACCTGCTCTACTATCTCCTTCCTTCCTCCCCATATGCTTCTTCTTCCTAGAATATGAGTGGCCCGCTCCAAAGTGGACAATAGCATCATCACGAGACATGGGAGTGCCCTATCTTAATCCCGTCTCAAGTGGACTCTCATCTGTCTAAAGAGGAGCCATGTCCACAATGTCAATAGGCACTAAGTCCATATGCACCTCTATCTCAACATTGACAAATGTGGAGGACATCTCAGTTTCTCCCTCATCACCACCTCCATCCCCAAGAATGGGGACATGTTTCAACAACTACAAAACAGTTCAAAGAAAATATTAAAACCAGACAAAAAATCATTAAAGGGAATATGTTGAAAAAGAAGATAAGTTTTCTGTTAGTACTCCTCAACCTCTTTCTTGTGCCCTTCCTTTAGGGCTGAAACCTCTGTCAGATGAGCCTGGTGCTTTTCCCCACTAAGCAAAGCACATCACCAACTTGTGGAGGGCACTTAGATACACCTCTCTCGGGACCTACATAAGTAAACTTTATCAAACACCCTAAAATTTATAATTTAACAAATAAACATTTAAAAAAAATTAAACCACACCTAGGTCATAGTCTTTGGAGGCACCCACCCCTTTGGGAACTTGGCATCAAGCAAGGGCTCCTCAGTCACTCCACCTTCGAGGTCAGCCACCATCACCACCTTAGGCACCATCCCTACTAGATCTAGCTCAACTACAGGAGCCTTTATCTTCCTTTCTCTTCTGATGGGAGGTGCGGGTTTGCCTGTAGGATGGGCCCTAGCTTCTGCCACCTGATGAAACAAAACAATCATTATCATATGTTTTAAAGGAAAAAAGAAAGGAAATATAACAAATTTTTTTGTAAAATTAATATAAACTCACCTGGGGCTTGATGGGCCTACCTAAAGGCCCGCAACACTGAGTGGCCCACCACTCACTATAATCCTAGCCTCACTCCAAGAAGACCGAGGCATCGATGCCTATCTCACCTCTCTTGGCCTCACCCTCAGTGTCGATAACCTGAGGGGGGAGTGTGGGACCACAAAATCCTCCACTCCCACTCCTACCTAGCGCCAACACCTCTCCTTGAGGTACATGGTGATCTCGTCAATGGCTATCAGCATGATCTGATGACGGGACCAGGTCCAAGCCGAGGTCTGGGCAAGGGCAATGTCCACCCCTAAAACCCATCTGGCCCAAGGACGTCACTTGACCTACACAAAAAAGATAGAATTTAGAACATGACTTTCAAAAGTAAAATAAAAAAGTAAACTTGTGTAGTTACTTGAGCAACTGTCAGGAGGTCTAAATCCCGATGGAAGACAGAGATGGACTTGCGGACCTTGTGGTTGGTGTTCAAGACCTTCCACCTTGCTACGCAAGGGAAAGGGAACACCTCCTCGTTCCTCCATGCGGGGGCCGAGGTTGGGAAGTGCTCGTAGCACCACACTTGCAAAAAGAAGAAGTCAAAAAGTTAAATAACATACATGATTAGGAAATTAAAGAAAATAAAAGGAAATAACAAAGGTAAAAGTAAGTTATCTAGAGGAAGTACAAACCCAGGAAGGCTTGTGAGCCATATCCGGCTGAGATCTCACTCATATTGGCATACATCCACTCAAGGGCGGACCTACCCTAACTACATGTGTTGATTGTGGCTAAGTCCTCCAATGCTGGCAGCAAATGAAAGTGGACCTAGTCGCTCTTCCCGTAGAAGATAAAGCGGGTCGACATGTAGATGAGGAAGGCACGGGTTGAGTAGTCTATCTTAGCCTCGGTACTATTGTTGGTGGCCCACACATAGTTCTTCTCAAACCACAAGGCAAAGACACCTTTCGTGCCCTTGTGATACTCCACTAGCTGTGGCCCCAAGCAGGACGTCACTAAGTCCTCATCGGCATCATCAGTGGAAAGAGGAGGTGTGCCATCCATCGAAAGCCCTATCATCATAAAAAAAAGTCGACGGGAGGCATGTCAATCTCTCCCATGGATAAGTGGAAAGTCCACGTATCGGCGACCATCTCTTGGTGAGCGCCATCATCAGGACTTTGTCTGCCTTCAATTTAGGCAAGCTCAGAAAATGCCCAAAGCCTAAGTCTTACACTCTGCCCTGAACCTTGGAGCACATGCACTCCCACAAGGCCTTAACCCCTGACCAAGACCTATGTCTTTCTTCCTTTTCCTTAATATGCACATAAAATACATAATAGATGAGTTAAATAATGATAAAATAAAATAAACACTAAAATAAAAATTTCTAGTTGCAGTCCTAACGCTTGATTCTTTTGCCTAATGCCTGAATTTTTTGCTTAATGCCTAAATTTTAGGCCTAACGCCTGAATTTTTGCTTTATGCTTGAATTTTTGGCTTAACGCCCAAATTTTAGGCTGAACTTCTGAATTTTTAGCAATGCCTAAATTTCAATCTAACACTTGAATTTTCAACACCTGTTTTTTAAACTCTAAAAATTCAAGTGTTACACCTATAATTTAGGGCTCTAAATTTTAGGCATCAGGCCAAACATTTTTGTTCAAAATTTTTTTGAAAACACCATTTAATTATTTTAAACTATTTCAAAAATACAAATTAATAAAAATCAATATGTTTAAAATCATTTTAAACATTGAAAAATTCAAGAAAATCCAACTAAGTTTGCAAAAATTAAAAGAAACCTATGAAATCTTAGCAAGCAATCTCTAAGGATTTGAAGAACTAATCTAAAAATGAAAAAAAAAAAATGAATGAAAAGTGCATCCATAAACCAAAACTCACCTCGTGTGCCATCGGGTTCTTCCAAACGGCCGTCTCTTGTGCGGAGAGAAGTGGGAAATGTTAGCTTGATCCACCTTGACTCATTATGGAGGAAGATTTTTTTTTTTTTTAGAAAATTGAGATTGTGAAATGAAGGAAGCCTTCTTAAAATGTTTTCTCTTTGTTTGTAACTGAAAGTTTGCAAATGATAGCGTAATGGACAAAGGCACGTTCTCGGGCCATTTAAAACTTATAACTGCTCTCAACGCCTAATCATGCTTTTAATGCCTAAATTTTAATTGAATTAAATTCAGGCATTATGCATTTTTTCCAATAACCTCTCTCAATGCCTAATCGTGCTCTCAACACCTACATTTTAATAGAATTAAATTCAGGCATTGAAGCAACATTCAGGCATCAAGCATTTACTGTTCTAACACTTGATTATGCTCTTAATGCCTGAATTTTAATTGAATTAAATTCAGGTGTTGGATCAAAATTTAGGCGTTAGGCTTAATTTCTGTAGAATTTTTCTTTCAATTGTTAAGAGAAATTTTTAACTCTTTGTTCATGCTTGTGTCTACAGACATGGATCATAGACTTGGACACTTGGATTCATACTCCACGACATCCATAAATTTTACAAATGCCCAATTACCCTTCCCCCTGAGGAATGGGAAATTTGGAGTAACCAAAGCCATCTTGGAGCAACATTGACACTAGCATAGATCAATTTGGATTGGCCACTGTTAGAGGCAGCCACTTCATTTTGGGACCCTTCGTCTATGGTTTTTTGCTTTAGAGAACAATAGCTCACACCCGTCTTTCTTAGATTAGGAACATTGCCTCAGCATTATTGTCATAATCCTAACCCACAAGCCTAGCTACTTCAAAGACTTCCATGCATTGGGAATCTCCAAAGCTGCCCTGCCTAAAGAAGCTTCAGGGGAATATGTACGTTGTCCTTTTGACCTTTTATTGGAAAGAAGTTGGAAGAAGGTTGGTGATTTTATAGACCTGGCCAAATTCAGAGCATTCACCTTGGTTGTCCTAGGGAAACTTTTATTGTCACACAGCCGTCATTATTTCAATGGTGCCCTTCTCGACATCTTGGGACAACATTTACAGAAGAAGACCTTATCACCCATATCATATCAAAGACTATTTCCAGTCTCATTGTGCTCGACATCAATGAGGTCGGTTATATGGTTGTCCATCTTTCTTACAGGCTTGGCTATGGGAACATGTAACCACTCTATCATCTTTTCCAACCTATATATCTCATGATTTGACTCCAATATAGGTACATGTCAATAATCAGCCTTTGCCAATCAAAGCCACAACATCCAACTATCAGAGTTTACTATCCAATGTGCTTCCCAAACATCTATTCACCAAAGATCGTACATATATGGTCATTACAGGGGGTTTTCAGAGCAGTCCCTATGTACCCATATGCATCCTTCAACAATTTTTCCTCAAGCATGATCTCTTCGACTTCCCTATAGTCTTCAAAGATATATTTAAGCTTAACCATCGTACATCTACTTACATACGATCTCTCTTAACCACATTATGGGACAACTCGCATACCAAAGCTACTTGGCATTTACCACTTGTATCCACAAAAGTGCAAGCGATGTCATCATCCTACGAACAATGGCTCCTTTACAGATCCCCTGCACAACCTGACAAACTTGTCGCGTTGCCTTCCTTGAACAAGAGGCCATTCAATCAGTCATCACCTACATCACATGCAAAGCCTTCTCACACTTAGATGGAGTACGAGTAAGCTTTACTTGACTTATCCAAAGAATGGTCCTTACATGCCCAAACCAAGGTTGTCTTAGAAACTGAGTCACATCTATGTACAGAGGCTGAGATCTCACGTGATTGCACTCAACACTGGAATGAGACCCAATCCAAGCTCATCTACTCCTTGAAGTGTGAGCTCAATGATAGTAGGACCTCCCATGATGATTTAGGAGTCAAAATAAGGCACAACAACAACATGGCCTTCATACAGGATTAGTGGATACAATAGTCATAGGTTCACGAACTAAGGAAGCAGAACTTCTCCTTGGGCTACGAATCGGTGCCACCTCCACCACCACCTCTAATGGTGCCCAATATTTAGATTAATGTTTTTTGTTTTCATTTCTGATGTAATGGGGCAAGTTCCCCCTCTCTTTTGTAACCATTTCTGATGTATATATGTACAAAGTTTTGTTTCCAAAAAATCTTTTTGTTAATAAAGGGACATGAATTCACCTGTATGACATATGCACTTGTTAAAAGTATCTGTCTATTAAATATGAATGAATGCAAAGAATGAAACTTGTAAAAGTAATAATGAATCCCTTTTTCTCAACAAAGTTAAACAAGTTACAATAGCTCCTCCAAAGATTCGATAGCAGAAGAAGGCACCACTTAGCAAAGCCATGCCTGACAAGTCAACACCCTCCATCCATAGCATGTGCCACACCTCTTACCCATCTAAAGATGTCATCAGGAAACACTCCTCCCAACCGGACAGGTCTTGAAGACACTCTCTCATATAGGTACAAGTCTAAGATTGAGTGAATTATGGGGGACTTAATATTTCGGCATGGTTAGACAACCCCCCTACACATGGTTCTTCTTCCTCACCACCCCACAGCCAATCCAACACCAGTGAGCAGCCTCAAATCCCTACACTTACAGAGTTTGAGAAAGTGATGTATGAATATTTGTTGAGGTAAGGAATGCCTCATGGCTTTGGCACAGTCTTCGAACCATTGTCTTCCAGTGCTTTTGAATAAGGCTCACCTTTTGGCCAGTCTTATAGGTAGGGCCCCATCTATATCACCATCCCACTTCAAACTACCACACACATACAACCAGAGCATCGCTAAATGTTCGATTTATAGGAACAGTATGGACCATCAGTATCAAGTAAGAAAGAGAAAGAAGTTGTTACCCCTCCCAAAGATGATGAAACCAGTATAAGGTTAGCTAAGCTTATAGCAGAAGTGGAACTAATAAAAGGGGGGTAGTTCCCCATGTCTATGGACTTTGAGGATCTTTGTATCTACAATGGGGGTGTGCTACCTCCAAACTTTCAAATGCCCAATGTTGAGAAATATGACAGTACCACCTGCCCAAGGATGCACCTGTGCATGTACTGCAATGCCATGTTCCAATGGGGACAGATGAGTGCATCCTAGTGCAGATGTTTGGCCAAAGCTTAGAAAAAAAATGAAAAGAAGTGGCTGATGAGCCAATACAAGAGTAACATCAGCACATGGAGGGCCTTGACACGGTCATTCCTCAACCACCATAGGTTTAACCTTGAGATGATGATAACCAGAAAAGATGTAGAAAGGATGAGGCCCCTCAAAAGGGAGACTATCCGGGATTTTTCTTACAAATGGAGACTAAGAACCTCCAACATAAAACACCCTATTTCCGAAGAGGACATGAAATCTACCTTTTTAGGACATTAGGTCCCACCTACTAGCTAATGCTCTTAACTGCCTCACTGAGCAACTTTGCTGAGGTCGTCTGAAAGTTCAGTAAAGATCCTAGAGGGGGGTGAATAAGATAATTCAATTGTTAATTCCCTTTTTCTTAATTTATTTAATCTTGTTTGATTTCAGCGAAAGACTTTTGATAAGTAAATTAAATATCTATGAACCAATCATAGACCACAAGGTTTCATTATACACTATAGTGTTACCTATAGTAGAACGAGAAAATGGCTGATAGGTTCCCTATACTTAATTGTTTAAGTCTTTTTAGTTCCAAGTGTTACGTGTGTAATTACAATGAATAAACTAACAAATGATATGATAAGATAAATGCAATTACTCAAGATAAACATCAAGCATACAACACGATAGATTTATAGTGGTTCAGCACAAGGCCTATGTCCACTTTCAAAAGCTCACAACCGAGCTGTATAATTTTATTAAGATTGAAAAAGTACAATCAAGACAAATTAAATAAGGCCTAACTACTTGCAATGCAAACCAATCTGCACTCGGTGTCTCTAACGAGTGTGTTCTACACTTCTGATATCTTTGGCAAAAGTGCTAAGTTTGCACTATTGATGTCTCCAGTGATAGTGCTTGGTTTATTCCTAGTGTCTCTAGCAGGAATGGTCTACACCTACGATGAGGTGCTGAGGTCTACACTACCAGTGTCTCTGCCAGTAGTGCCAAACTCTCAGTGTCTCCGACGAGAGTAATCACAAGTGAATATAAATTAAACTAGCATATCATACCTCTTGAAGGTAGATGTTGCTACACACAGTGTGGGATCGCTCCTTCTTGAGGAAGATGTAACTTCTAAATCCCGGTCAAGTTTCTAATTGAATAACTCTTGAAATCGCCTCTTAATGATATGCCTTAGTAAGACCAAGGAGGCGGCTTTGAATCGGTCTCTCTCCTATCTCGTCTAGGGAGTTATGAGCACTTTAGTGGAGACTGGAATCTCTCTCAGAACTTTGGAGAAGATTAGAGCAAATTATTTCTTCAAAAACTTTCAGAAGCATTACTTTGCTTTCCAACCTCACCCTAATTTATAATGGACTTAGGATCTTGCTATCCATTGATAGGAATCATCTCTAATGGTTATTTTTTATTGCCATTCATTATTTTCCATTTTTGCAAGATTTTTTAGCCATTACCCTCATTTGTGGTGAGTTATGTCACTTTAGATCAATCCTAGATCGATCTAAAAGTGATGAAATCTCAATCAAAGGCACCCGAGAGTTGCTGGTTTAATCTTTGATCGATCCAAATTATTTGGATTGAACTAAGAGGTTTGGATTGATCCTATTATCCTGTAATGCCCCCAAAAGTGTAGAAGGCTTCAATGACTTTGGGATCATTCCTCCTTGCTCCGAGAAGGTTCATAGGTCTTCGAACCCCTTCTTTGGACCTTAAATTCACATTCTTTACCTGTTTTACCTTTTTGATCTCGGAATGAGTTGTGAATGATTGGAAATGCCTTGCATGCTTATGGCTAGCTTTCTATGAGGTCTTCTTGAAGTCTTAAAGTTGTTTATCATGCAGCTTTAGACCATGATCCTCTTAGACAGCAACATGACTCCACACATGCCTTTGTCTATACACTGCTCTATATTTTATAGTCATGGAATTTACAATACTTTACATTAATATTGTCAACAAGTTGCAAAGGTTGAGTTGGCCATCAGAGCAGGGCTTGTACAGGATGCACCTCCTACCGCCACCAGTTCCACCAGACAAGTATCCAAGAAGTCAGCAGTCACCTGCCCAGAGGCTAGCGTAGTACAAGCGATTGAGGTCCCTCGGCCTAGTTATAGCAGTGGTTATGTTCTGCCTCAGCTATAGATGACTCATAACTACCCCACAATGATGAACATTATTCCCCCTTAGACCCAATAGTTCTACTAGTCAAGGTACCTGAGTGCACCCGGAGAATAAAGTTCACCCCATTACCCTACTCCTATAGATACATCATGGAGTACCTAGTCTCAGGATTTTGTTGCAATTGATTGACCCAAGACCTCCACCTCACCCTTTGCCCTATCGCTACAATCTAGCAGAGTCTGTAAATACCACCAATCCCCAAGGCACACCATCGACAGGTGTTTTCATTTAAAACATGACATATAAGACTTGATTGATGAGGGTAAGGTATCATTTGACCCCACACCCACAAATCCTTCATCAAATTTGAACATCATCCATAATCCACTCCTTAACCATTAACCACCTAAAGGGGTTAATATAATCAGTCTCACCAACACTCACTTTAATCCCTCTAGCTTCATCACCAAGGTTTCAAACCCAAGAAGACCATTTTCTTACCCAATGATAACTAAGCATCCACTTTAAATGAATACTCCCCTTTTCCTATTCCCCCTCCTGAATTAGAGCATCTTCTCACACACATGTGAGCTATAGCCCCAGACAGCCTAGCAATAGTCCTTCCTCCCGACACAGAGATGTATGAGGAAGGTTCAGCAAGCAGCCCATTTTTATCCCCTCATATCATTCCACCACCATTATTGTATTCACAACTCACCAATAATTTATCCCCCTACCAAGTCATTAACATCCCCCACCCATCATGATGCAGTATTTGCTAAACAGAGTCCCTTTGGGCTATCTAGTCGGGGAAGTAGTAGATCCCAAATTGACAAAAGAAGAATTGGAAGAACTCAGAGCCTTTATCACCAGGTCAGGAAGAGTCTCCAAACCAGTCACATATTTGCCCCTAAAGTGGAAAGGGAAAGATAAAATGGTAGAAAAAGAAGTTGAGATAAAGGTATAGAAAAAAAGTAGAGAAGAAGAAATGAGAGAGAATGAGATTTTGATATAGTTATTCAAAAATCTCACATGTTTTTTGTTGAACAATTATCCTAGACACCAACACAAGTTTCCATCCTAGGTCTATTGTTGACGTTTGAGCTACATAGAGAAAGATTTTTGGGAATATTCAGCAAGTCCTTCACGAATGCATCAATCACACCAGATAGGCTTAAGCACATGGTAGCCAGAATATCAACACCACGAGTCATAACATTTTTTGATGATGAGATTCCTAAAACTGACACTGTACACAACCGGGCAATATAGTCACAACCCGTTACTCTGACATGTACATCGCCCTAATTTTGGTAGACAATGGGTCTGCCATGAACATCTATACATGGGACACACTGGATACTCTGGGAACCTCCCAAGAATATATGAAACCCAATTCATGTGCCATAAGGGCCTTCTATAACTCAGTTAGTTGTGGCCAGTATAGTCTATGCATGAGAAATTAATAGAAATACTCATTAAGATATACACTAGGTATTTTTACCATGGATGGACCATGAAATATTTACCATGTGATGGTGAACACATATTGTCATGTATATTGTCATATATAGCTATGAGAAGAATGTCATGTGTAGGTAAAATCATGCATATTGTTAAATGTGGATGTTAGAAGAATGTCATGAATAAAA
The DNA here is from genome assembly GCA_025762735.1 of Platanus orientalis. NCBI lineage: Eukaryota > Viridiplantae > Streptophyta > Magnoliopsida > Proteales > Platanaceae > Platanus > Platanus orientalis. The sequence continues at coordinate 11,418 of JAOXJP010238158.1, read as the reverse complement.
AAAACATATGAATTGCAATGCCTAGTTCCTACATAAAGGATCATAATGATGAATGTTTAGATTTTGTGATGACTAGTAGATGATGTATGTACACTAGAACATGCCTACACACTAGAATTTATATGTATTTTATATCAAGATATACTTAGCATTTTGTATTAAAATATTTGTGCTTTGTTCATCTAGTTTTCATAGTAGGTTTTATGTACCTACTTACAAGCCGTGGATCTCACCCATCCATACCATTTTTTCAGGTGATGTTTAGTGAAAGTACGTCATTTGGAGTGCCTAGAGGTCATAAGGGAGGCATGCGGCAAATGATTCATTTTTCATTAGTTTTCAGTTTACTTTAGACTCTTCCTTTCATATTAGACCTTGTTATGGGATGTATTATGTCAAAATTTGGACTTTAAGATTTAGTATTATGTTTTATTTGAGATGATGGAAGGCTAGTGTGGACACCGGGGCACCCACTTGTGCTCACTTGGTACCAACCCCTTTCGGTGTGAGGGTTGGGCTTTGCTTTGGAGTTGCCACCAACTTGGGTTTAACCGATGAAGTTGGACGTCGGTTCTCCTCTTCAGGGAAGAGGAGAAGTCTAAACCTAAAGGTCTAGGGTTTAACTCCTATCACTAGCCTGTATTCTTGAGATTTAAGGTAAGTTGTTTGGTTGCATTTGGGGAAGGCGTTAGGCACCCCAAATACCCACATTTTTAGGGCGGTTTCTCCCATTTATACAAGTTTTAGTTGTATATCAATGCCCATGCTCTGTTAATGTTGAATTAGAAGCTTGCTAAATTTTTCTTAGGCTTAACGCATGTTTTTACTCTCAACGCCTGAATTTAATTCAGGGTGAAAATCAAGCGTTGGTTTATGAACAATCCATAAACTATTCATTAATTTGTCCAATTCTAATTGTTGGAGACCCCTCATGGGTTAGATCTTTAGAGAGCTGATAGGCCCCTCCAAATGGCTTACTGGTTGGAAAAACAAGGGGAAGAAATTATTTTTTTTGTCTTACAGGTTTAACGCCTGTTTTTCATTTCAATGTCTGATTTTCCAATGCCTGAATTTTAATTCAGGGTGAAAATCAAGTGTTGGGAAAGTTGATTAGATCAACACCTTGGTGTAATCTTTTAGGAAGGTTTGGTAGGTCCCAACATTGTGGGACCCATGGTTTGGGTTGAGGGAAGTTTCTTAGGATTGCACTGTATAACCCTAGGGGTCTTGGATATAGGCCACGTGGAGATATGATCTCCCAAAGTAGGCCATATGATCATCTATTATTCATGAGTTAGGTGCTAAACCAGCAGCCAACTTAGGTTTTTGGGCCACCAAAGTGGGACCCATAAGGGTGGGGTTTCTCCAGAGTCTTTTCACTAACCTTAGGGTGGACTCACACTTAACTAATTTTTGAAAAACATCATTTTTATGCCCAGGCTTAATGCCTGAAATTCACTCCAATGCCTAAAATTAAATTTAGGCATTGGGATAGAAATAAGGGCCCACAGAGGTACACATACACAGAAATGAATCTCAGAGGTTATTTTGGATGTGGGACAAGGCTGGAGAAGATTCAGGGCTCCCTAGGGTGGGTCCCATATCTCAACACCTGATTTTTCTCTTGACGCCTATTTGGTCAACACCTGATTTTTAATTCACTTAAAAATCAGGCATTAGTTACTAGGAGAAAATCCAACAACTGGATTTCCTGATTTTGGAGCCCTTAGGGTTTTGTAAAAATTCTAAAATTAAGCATGCAACCAGGGGATATATACATGAACATTATAAAAAAAATTTGAGCATTAGATCATGCATAAAAAATTTAAACGAAAATCAACAAATATTCACCAAAACTAGGTCTTAAAAGACCCAATTTTTTGGGTCTATTTGGGAGGCCATCTCGAAGCCTTCCACAACTCCTAAATTCACGAAATTAAATCTAGCATATCATGTATATGTCTAGTCTAACATAGTCAAATTTGGGATCAAGCATCCCTCTACATATATCACAATAAATTCAGCATGATAATTGGTCAAAAATATAAGCAAGTAAAGGTTGTTGAGCCTCTACCATGTAACCCGAGTTAGAACAGAGTTTTAGCATGAAATGGACAGCATAACAACATGCTAATTGACATATATTTAAGGGAAGGAATGAATTTGAACTTGGTTTAGGCTTACCTTACCTACGGTTGATGAAGCTTTGTAATTTTCTTCCTCTTCTTCCTCTTTCTCTCTTAGCAAATTAGGGTTTTTGTTGCCAACCTGGTCTTACACGAATTTGGGGCTATCCAAATTGGTGCAATGGAGGGTTAGGATTAGACTTGGGGTTTTCTAGATGGAGGGCTACGATGATGTCTATCCTAAACTAGGTGGAGGGCTATGATTGAATCTAAATTTTGTTAGGTGGAAGGCTAGGATTAATTCAGCCAAAATTAGGTGGAAGGTGGGGATGTATTGGCTAAAATGAGGTGGAGGGTGGAGATTGATTTGTGTTTGTTGGTATGGATTGATGAGGTGGAAGGGGAGCATGGAGATACTTTTTGTGGTAATCCCATTAGTTAGAATCTTTAAGGGTATGGCATGAGATGCCAAATAGGCGGTTGTGAGGGGTTTTATAGGGATTTGAATTCAACCTATTGATCCAAAGGTGATGAGTGAGAGAGAGGATGAGAAGATTCTAATCCAAGGGTTTCCAAAAATGGCTTAAGGATGTGAATGCATTTAATGCAAAATATCTAGATTTTAGCTCATCTGATGACTAGGGTTACTTTTTGATTTCCTTGAACCCTCTCTCTATCGTCACTCCTCGCTAACTCTTGAGCTTGGAAGTCAATCTAGTTAGTGTCAATTTCAGAGGTCACAAATGTTCCGGTCGCATTGGTCCAATCAGAACCAAATTACGAAAAGGGTAAGGGGTGAAATTAGGGTTTTTTTTACCTAAAAAGCTCTCAGATATAATTTGAGAGGGAAAGATAGTAAAATTGATTCAAGAATGGCCCAAGGATAGATGATACTAGGTTCAGGTGATTCATAGCTTATGACTACGCGAGATTACGGTACTTGAGCAAAAAATTAGGTTAAAAACCATTTTTTAGGTGATTTGACTAAATTGGACATGGAATGCTACAGGTTTTTCTGTAAAATACCGTTACAAACCACATCTTAGGGATTTGAAGCTTGAGGAGTCTTGGAGCTACAAGAGCTGACAGATTGGTCATGGATTCCTGGGCAGTTGCCAAGAGTTTTTCAAAGCAAAGTCTCTGAACTAGGAGTAGGTGAAATGCTTTATTAAGGGCAAGGGTAAAACTGAGAAAATGGCTCTAACCTTGCTACATTTTTGGGTCCGGGAGAACTTTTAAGGGTATTTCGTATGCCAAATATAAACAAAATGTGATTTTCTGGGTTTGGGCAAAACTGATTGCTTGGGCCACATATTTTCTACAAATTAGTGGGGCTCTGATAGTCTCAAGGTTTTGAATTTATAGTGGTGTGGCCACCGATTATCTGAATTTCTGATTTTAGATGCACTCCCGGGAGTCAGTTGAGCACCTAATTTTTAGACCTGATTTGTTACGCTTTTTAGAGTATTTGAAGGAATCTTGGCAAATATATTTTGTGAAAGTTCCTACTCCTTAGACAACTTTTCAAAGGCCTCGTGATTTTGAAGAAATAGACACCGACTGATCCTGATTTGGAGGTCTAGAGAACATTCTGGCTCCATAAGAGCAAAAAGCGGGAAAACATCCTTTTGACCTTTTGGGGAAGATTTGAGGCTTCATAAAGGTTTGAGACTTTGAAACTCTCTTCTCAGACCTGGATATTTGAAGTTAAGGTCGAGGCCAAGGTATGACGACTGACCTTTCTAGATTCGGAGGTCGGATAAATTTTTGAGAGCTTCTGCAAGAGTCATTTCTTGGTTAGGGTTGTCATAGATTGAGAGATTGGTTATTGTTGGTCTCGAGCAATTTTTAGTCTGTGATGAGTTCTTTAGAGTAGGGAGACTCAAGGATGCATAGGATCTAAAATTACACCATTTGGACCACTGGAGAGGCTCTAGGGATCCTTTGAGGGTCCAGGGGTAGATTCTCTGAGTGAAAAGGATAAAATGGTAATTTTTTACCCACGGATTGAAAATGGTGAAAAAATGTGAATTCTTTGCCTGTGATGCTTCGTGACAAGAAGGCTCCATGAAGAGCACAGGTTCAGGTAAAAGGCTTAAATTTATAACAAATTTTGTATGGATCTGATTTAGTAGTGACCCAGTTCCACGCCTAAATGAGGTAGTGAATTTCGGGGTCGTTACAATTAAAATTCAGGCGTCATAACAAAATTTAGGCATCAAGCATGTTTAAAACACAAATAAAGTTTATTTTTTATTTTTTTGACACGTACATTTATGGAAATTAAAGACGTGTGCTTGTGAGAAGCCACCTAAAAAGATGGGTAATTGAGGTGCCTAACACTTTCCCTAATTGTGACAAAACAACTTACCCATTTTCTTTGGAAGTAGACTAGTACAAGGAGTTAACCCCTAGACCTTCAGGTCTAGACTTCCTTTCTTTTAAAGAGGAAGCCAATGTCCAACTCCATCGGTAAACCCGAGTTGGTGGCAACTCCCAAAAAATCCTAAACCCCAGGTTAGCCACTTTCACAAACCTGATAAGGAGACACCACACCCAAGAATGTAGAGGTCGGAACCCCGATGTCCACACAAACGATGTTGCATGACCAATTCCTAAAACGGACAATAAAGCCTGCATATACCCCAAAACATCCCACCTACCAAACACCTTTTCTGTGAAATCCTTACACCTACAAATGGCTGTTAAGGTGGAATTACCAACCCACTATAAATCCTTGGCTATCTTATCATTTTAAACCATTAACTAGCCCTTGAACACTAAAGCCTTATTGCTTGCCCAAAACTGTGAAAGTCAATTGCCAAGAGACTTCTTATTCAACCTATTGTGGTTAAAGACTAAAACACTGGTCTCTACAGTTTAGAACAGTTAAAACCAACACATGAGTGAGAGGAGAGACTTAAACCTACGACCGAGCTTCCTTTCACTGGAAACTAAGGTTGTCAACTTCACCCAGCTCTATAAATAGAGGCATCCATTAGACAAACACGTTGCTGGAAAATCTGAAGAGAGTTAAAGAAGAAAGATTTATACTAGAGGTTCTGCTCTGAAAAGGAAGAAGCAAGGCACACTTGCTCTACTATTGAGAGTCTCACTCTCACTTTCTCAATTCTCTATTATTCATCTTCTTCTCCACCACCATCACCACCAACAACCATGAGCTTGACACTCTTACTTGGGAAGAAGCTCATGGTCAGTGGCTCTTAGAACAGGCATTCTCTATCAAAAGAATCAGCCCTATTCTCTAAGCTTTTCCTCATAAGACTTGGTTCTCTTCATGAGAAACACCAATGCCTCCTGAGAAGAAACTTTCAATTGAATCTCTTTGCTAAGACGTTATGTTGTTGAAATTTTCACATAACTTGTGGTTAATTAACCCCGGGCTTTAAGTAATAATGAAGGTTCATTCACCTCTACTAGAGAGTGCAACTCTGTTGAGAGACAAGGGTTCTACTTTAGCAAGATTGTATCCTAGAGGTAGCTTAACCGCAATCCCTTACATAATCATTGAGAGGCTTCAACTATATTCAAGAAAAGTGAAAAAACAACACCTTTTCTATCTTGAATGAATCGGCTATAAAACTAAACCAGAAAAACTAAGTAAATTTTCCTCTGCAAAAGACTATCATGACTGAGTGGCTATGACCATTCACGACTAACTAAGAGCCACGATTGAAAGGTTGTTTGCGACTGAAAAACTATCCATGATTGAAAATTCATCCGCAACTAGAAAAAGGCATTTACAACTGAAAATCATTTTGCACGACTAAGACAGAATCTGATACTTCATATCTTCTTAAAGTCCCCAAAACAAACAAGAATGGTTCACCAACAAATGTATTGCTTTAACATCGTTGGTTAAAAGCAATGGTATAATTATGTATACCAATCACTCATCACATGCAATGTGTAATTTTACTATAAACCCTCCTTTGACCAATATATATATTGATACATTGACATTATTTGTTATTCCATAAGAAAAATTGGTGGAAGGAGCACCAAGACACAAGCTTTAAAGACCAAGACTCGAGATGGGTTCCAACATCCCAAAAGGTAAAGGCATGCATATAGCATTATAGGATGTATATAGTATGGACCAAAATGTGTGTTTACACATGTAGGAAACCCCGAAAATAGGACCCAAGTCCATTGGCAATAGTTTGGGATCACAACAAGGAAAAAAAGAATTTTCATTTCTGTGATTGGTCATGCCCAAAAAAAAAAAAGAGGACTCGTGAGCTGGGCCTCTTCTTGTGATCAATCATGGCCTTGGTCCTAGGCCTGTGTGACCGGTCACAAAGTCCATGACCAGTCTCAACATGGTTATGGACTTAAATGATGGGCCCACATCCTGTCTCACCCCCATGCTTAGACAGGATCCTATGAAAATGGGCCCCATGACCTGTCATAAACCCCATTACCAATTGGAGATTTGGTAAGTGCACTAAAACTTTGTTTTGAATGATGGGTCAGTTTCACTTACCCATTTGAAAAGATTTCAATCCAAGGATTATGAGCTTTTTTTGTCCCTTATAAAAGGGAAAGTTTCCCTTTAGGGCAAGCACTTCAAGCATTCAAGTGTTATTTTCTTTGCTAAAAGTGAGCCTCTAAGAGTGAAAAATTCTTCTCCATTACTTGAGCTTAAAGCTTGACAGTCCTTCAAAAATCTCTCTTTTGCTTCCCTCTCAATTCCACTTAGCTAGTATCTCTTTAAGAGCTGTAGTTTGAGTTTATCCTTAGTGGAAACCCTTTTGTGGTTAGCTTAGCGTAAGGAGCTCTAGAACCAAAGTTTGAAAAAGTGTGGGTGTATAAGGTAAACCAGCTCAACAAGGAGCACTCTCATATTTGGTAAAAATAGCAACATCAACCAAATAGTAGCAATATTTTCTCTCCTCTTTTCATTCATTTACATATTCATTCATCTTCATATTAATTTACTTCTGTCGGAGACACCAGAAGTTGACAACACTCGTCGGAGGCACTGAGTGTATTGTGTAGCTTGCTATGTGCAAGTAGTAAGGTTTTGTATGTTTTTGACCTAGGTTGTATTAGGCAATCTAAATGAAATATGCTTAAGCTTAGTAGTGAACTTTAGAAGAGTGGACATAGACCATCGTGCCGAACTACTATAAATCTCTTGTTGTGGATTGAGTGTATGATTGGTTGTCTCTTTATTTTACCCATATTGCTACTCTAGCTCATTATGTGTTTGATAAAATACTTGAATAAGCACATTGTAGCACACACACACACATTTGGACTAATTTTAAGAAGATTAAAATCTAATTAAAATCAATCTCAACACTAACAAAAAGGGTTAGAATAATTTTAATATCCAATTCACCCCCCTCTAGGATGGTCTTTAATCACCTGCGCCAGCCCCCTCAAGGGCCACTCAGAGGGGGGATCAACTCATTTTGTGGGATGTCACATCACCTCCAAAAAGTGAATTGATCCCCCCCCCCTCTGAGTGGCCCTTGAGGGGGGTGGCACAAGTGATATCAGCCCCTCTAGGATAACCTTATAGGTATTTCAATATATATTAAAGCAACCCATGATGATTTGAAGGCCCTTATTGCTTTGTCGCACATGCTTCAACCACACATGTATAGTCCCCATTGCTTTCCTACACATCTTTCACGCGCACATGTGTATTCTCTCTCCCTTATTTATATTTATATTTATTTCTAATAAATATTGCTATAAAATCTGGTCTAAAATTTTTGGTTACTTTCTAAAATGATCTCTTTCCTTATTTTCATAGAAATATCTCCTTTAAAAATGTTATTATTTTCTTCCTTTTTTTCCTTATCATTATAAAATCTCTATTAAATGTTTTAAAGCAACTTGTGATGATTTGGAGGCCCTCATTGCCTTGTTACACATGCTTCAACCACACATGTATAATCCTCATTGCTTTCTTACACATGTTTCACGCACACATGTGTATTCTCTCTTTCATTTATTTTTATATTTATTTCTAATAAATATTGCTATAAAATTTCATCTGAAAATTTCAGTTACTTTCTAAAATGATTTATTTCCTTAATTTCATATAACTATCTCCTTTAAAAGCTTTAGTATTTTCTCTTTTTTCCTTATCTCCATAAAATCTCTATTAAATGTTTTTACAAAAATAATAATAATAATTATCCAAAAGAAATATTTTTCACCAAAACAAAAATCTATAATTAATGTTATTACTATGTGTCTTTACTCTCTCTTCCTCTCTCTCTCTCTAATGCCCCATCCTAATTTAAGTTTCCGTTATTCACGTTTCTTAAATTAGATTTTAGGGTATTGATTTTATTTTATTTTATAATTTATATATTTCTTAATTGATTTAATATCATTAAAATCACCATCGTATTTACCTATGACTTATAAATATCTCTCTCATTTTTTTAAATGCTCTCTACGTTTTCTTCCTAAAATATCTTCAACCTCTATTAAAACTTGTCAACTCCTAAAATCATTTTATTTTCCATGTATTGATCATCCTAATTAAATTCATTCCAACTTTGTAGTGCCACCTATCAATTCCTATCCATTACATTTTCTTTACATTAATTATATTCTTAATAAATCTTTCATCTTCCTTCCTAAATGAGACTTATTTCTTTCAATATTTTATCACTCCCTAATTTCTACCTAACACAATCCAGGATTCTCTCTCTCCCTTCTTAAAACATCTTTCAATCCCTAAAATTTCTCCCTTCCCATCGTCTTAAGAATTTCATTTATCATTATTTTTTAATTTTTTGTTGACTATTTGATTCCTCCCTTTCCAAATCTCATTTTTATCTCTCTTACTTCTCTAAAGCTTCTTAGTCCAGCTTTGTCTCCTCTTCTTCATTCTCTATCATCTCTCTAACTCCTATCATGTCAAAAACCCTACAAAACAATAACCCCTCTTTCTCTTTCATATTTTTTTTTTACAAAAAAGTACTATCTTTAAGGTTATGAAGTCTACAATGGGAACCCATGGAAGCTTGTTTTTAGAGTGGTCATCTCTCAACTACTTTGAAGATCTCAAACTATCTGGGGAGTGATTTTTTTTACCATTTGTTTGTATTTCATGATCTATAGCTTGTCCTCTCTCACTCTTTCTCTTCTAGGCTAAAAAGTTTTCACAGCTACCAATAAGTGCCAACTCTACAGAATTTATTTAGGGAGTTAATTTTTTTCAAATTTCAATTGATGAATTCTTTATTACTTTTTCAAGGCTATTCATTTTGTTCCATTGGATGTTTTTTCTGTGTTTTTTATGTCTTAAAACGTTAAGGATTAAGGTTTTCTTTTTTTTTTTTCTTTCCCTTTTCTTTTTTCTTTTTTTTTTTTTTTTTACATATTTGTAGTTTCCATTGATGTTTTGTTATCCAAGATTTTAGGTATTAAACGTTTAGAATTCATTTTAATTTTTTATATGGTTTAATCTATTGTATGGGTTTTACAAATTTTTTTATTATTATTTGAAATCATTTTGTTCATTGGATGATTTTTCTACATTTTTTTGTCTTAAAAAACAAAAATTTAATTTCTTTCTACATATTTGTGTTTTAGTTTTATTAAGGACTCTAAAGAGACCTATATGTTCATTTGGATCCTCGGCCTTCAAGTATTTCTCTCACTAACTATCTTAGAATACTGTGTGAGTGGGTTGCACGAAGTGGATGTTAATAGTGATTAGTGATCTTTTGTTTGATTTTTATTACAATTTGAGACACCATGGGCAGATGAAAGTGCTTCCATCTTGCAATGTGTTATTAGTCTAGGGGGGACCTTTATTTACAGGTTCAAAGTTGTTTTCATTTTTTTCTTGGGTGATGGTGTAGGTTGGAGCATATTTCTACCATGAGCATTATTGGATACAAAGATCAGCTAGGTTGTATGGCTCTCTAATTATTTATGTGATATATGGCAAGAAGGTACCCTTACAATGGTCAGTTCAACTTGTTACTAGGAGACTAGTGGCACCAAAGCATCCATGAGCTAAAAGTGGGTATCTCTTTCATTTCATATTACTGAATTGGTGAGGCCCACGTATTCTCTTCTTCTTTCTTATATTCTCTTCTTTTTCCCATTTCTCTTCCCTATCTTTTACTTTTATATTGTATTGACTTTCAAAATTGACAACTTTCTATCCCATATGTGTCATATATGTTTGAAAACACTAAATTTGTTTCATTTGTTATTACAACTTATCTTCTTCATTTTTCTTTCATATTTTATTTTGTTATTTCTCTTCTCTTTTTATATATTTCTTTCCATTTAATGAGACCTTCTATTCAATAATTATATATTATTTTTTCCCAAATTTTTGTTTTATATCACTTGCCCGTGCTCCCACAGGTCCACTTGCTAGTATCTATTTAATTAAAACACCCATTGTCCGGCCTCTTGTCATGCATTGATTGGTACTAACTTGATATCTCTCACCAGTCAAACTGGAGATGATTCGACCCCTCCACCATTAGTGGCAGAAGCGTGTCTTGATTGATGTTATCATGTTACGTGGCACACTGACACTGCCTATGATGCGGTTTACAATTTGCATAGAACCAAAATACACCAACGGTCGAAAGCTAAGGCCCTCGGTACTGCCACTAGCAAGAGATCTCATGGCAGCAAGAGTCCTTTTGGGTAATGATTCCTAGACACAGAATCCACAAAGATTTCACCCGAGATAGAGTAGATGTCAGACATCAGGCTACTTACATATTCAAGTATTCAATCAAGTCTCTGACCGTGTTATTAGACAAGAAAATTATGTGCTCCACATGTATACGCATTTACTCCCCTCGTGGAAATTAGATGTTGTGTATACATGCGCTAAATATCACTTCCAAAGACATGTGTGGCTCTACATTGGTCATGATACATAGCAGGATCGATTTACATCATTGCCTTTGTCCCACTTAAGCAAATGTTGTATTTTACAGGACTCAGAGAGATTTTGGGAACTCTCTCTAGAAAAGCTATGGGACCTTTGAAGGTCATTGCTACATATCCATAAAACGATGGCTACATAGGCTGTGGATTGATCTATGACAATATTTTCATCCCACTTAAACATTGCCAGGGCGAGGGGACATGCAAGGAATAATTTATATGACTCTCTCTGAAAGCTGGAGCAGGATCCCGTAAGATCACGTGTTGTGCCTTGCCCAGGTCATAGCAACTCAGTCTTTGCTAAAGTAGGTATAACACACAATATTTGAGGGTGAATGCAACACAATGCTTATGTCCCAATAAGCAAGTGTCACCA
>JAOXJP010238157.1:29355-54005 GCA_025762735.1 Platanus orientalis | reverse complement strand
ACCAAGTGTGTGTGTGTGTGTGTGTGTGTGTGTGTGTGTGTGTGAAACTTGATTTAACTTGAAAATATGAACTAAATAGAATAACCATAGAGCACCGGCTAAGTCATCTCATATTAATAATGGAAGAAGGCTTTAGTAATTTTCTGAAACTCTCTCCCAATACTTCTTTGATTGATTTTCACGGTACTAAAAATCAAGTAGAATTAGAAATCTAAATGCATGGATGTCATGGGATGTTTCAAGCAAAACTTCCTAGTAACAACCAACATAACCAGGAAGCATCGTTTTAAGCAAATCTAATCCAAAACTTACAAGACATCTGACAGGTAATGCTACATCACATAAAGACATCAGCATCCAATTTTTGGTGCATGCATGATCATCATAGGTTATAGATCTTAGACACATACAAGACAGTAATAGCTATTGATTCTCTTAACACAGTAAGAGAGAGAGAGAGAGAGAGAGAGAGAGATAACTTTCTTGGCAAGAAAAAGATGAAAATGTGCTAATTTCTGAGAAGTACTATTGACAAATGGAACACACTTAACTGCATCTTGGCCATTTTGTCAGGGTCACCACTGGATTGGAGCTTTCCAAGCTCGACGTCCATGTTCTCTTCCTCCTCCTCCTCTTCCTCATCCTTGGTCTTTCCAGTGGTTGATGCAGTCAGTGGGGCCACCACAGATGATGAAGGGTGAGTGCTGAGGTCATCCTCTTGGCCATTGACAGCAACATCCAAGGCATCAGCAGGTTTTTGAGTTTCGGTTTCATAAGGGACAACAGGGGAATCAGGGGGTGTCTCTTGCTGCTCCTCCTCGAATGCCACCTCAAATGGATCCTTTGAACGCTTCATTAATCTTCCCCAATGGGATTCCTCCTTTGATGATGTTGACAATGATTCAATGATCAAATCTTACCTGAGGCAAATCCGAATTTGTATATCAGGGTTTGAGTTACAAATTTGATTCCAAATCCTCAGTAAATAAATAAAGTGGTCACACCCTGCAGTTTGCTAAAATATGTGTACAGGATAGTGTAACCAACCTTAGACTAGTAAACAAGTAATCAACTATAAGATGAGAACTTAATCTAGGTAAAGGCAATGGCTGAAAATGCAGAGGGAAATGAACAAAAGAATCCAAAATATGCCACAACAAATTCCACTTATAGTTTCCATGAAACATATCCAAGCCATCCTTGAGAAATGGAAGAGCTAGAACAATCTCAACAATGTTGATCGACTCATTTTAACATGCAACAGCCTAAAACTCTCTTCGTATTTATAAAAAAAAACAACAAAATTCTCTTCAAGAAAGCCAAAACAAAAGACTCCATTTTGGTATATTGCTTCATAGTCATTCTGCAAAGTAAGAAAACAAAAAAAGACCCACATGATAATTGCCCTATTCTACCAGGCCCTTGTCATAGTAACCAAGAGGAAATTGTAAAACTGATTGCAGACAGAGAATTCTGGTCAAATTGTGAGGCCTTGTGCTCATCTACCAATCCTTTCTCACATGTAAAAATCCGATTACACTACACATATGATTTGCATTAGTCCAGTAGTTCGATTGGACAACCCACACCTAGTATTGCTGATAATCAGCAAAGAAAAGTACAGGAAAACCTCAAAATGAATCTATCTATATGCTAATGGTATGTTTAAAAGGGAACACATCTAACACCCTATCTTTTATCCATCTCACTTTTTTCCCTTTCTCCAGCAATTACATCAGAGAAAATCAATTTAATCCTTTGGTTGAGTTAATCGGCGTCTTTGAACAAAACCCAACTTTTGAAACTGAATTCACAAAGGGATTTATGGGTCTAAAAGACATTGGAGAGAAATTTGATTGTTCGGGCAACATTCTTATCAATTGGAAGAACATCGTTTCAGATCCCAGTGTAGAAGATTACCCAGATCAAGATTTAACCGCCCAGACTTATTGAACCGAAAGAAGATATTGAACTGAAAAAAAACCCTTAAAAGGTTTAAAATAGTGAGGGGAAGAAGACAACCTTTTGTAACGGGGTTGGTTTGGTCGTTACGCCTGCGCGTTCGGAGGTGATTCTTGACCAGCGAAACGGAGGATAACCTTCGTGATTCCAATCGCGGGGCAGGCCTTGCTTAGTTGCTCGCGGAAAGTTAAAATGATACAGACTATATAGACTAGCGAGAAAATCCTCTGCACCGTTCGCTCCCTCACATTGGGATGCGGGCCACAGCGAGAAAATCCTCTGCAATGGAGGAACGGTGCGCCCCTTCACAATGGGGGGTGTGGGCCCCGTGCAAGAGGATCTGTATACGTTGCTTGCTGAGAAAATCTAAATTTTCTTAGGCCATGTCTGATTGTCAAGAAAGGATCACTTTCTCCTAGTTCTTGGTAAAAAAAATTTCAAGAAATTCATTTTTAAATTGAACAATATATCTTCAATTTTTTAAATTCTTTCATGTACTTAACTATTTTCTTGTCGGCTACCATTTTATTTTGAAATCCTTCATTTTCACATGAAAATTGTAACACAGAAGTTTTACATTATCTTTTATTGACAAACAAACAATCACAGAAAAATGATAGAAAATTATAGATTTTCTTTTCTTTTTCATTTCTATCCTTTTTTATTCAAGTCAAAACAACGGCCTTAAAGAAATTTTAGGCTTCTACTTGTTACTTCAAAAATTATTTCATTGTCTGAGATTTTCTGACCAGGTTATATTATGTCTCTCATTCGTTTTCTTGTATTTTTCAATTGAAATGGTCTACAAATCCAATTGTTTCTTGGATTCTTACCAATTTCTTTTTTAACATATTTTTCAATAAAAACGGTCTACATGCAGTATTCAAGGAATTTAATGGTTGAAACATTATATAAAATCAACTTCTAAAACAGGTAACAAAATAGGATTTTGGATTCTCACAATCAAAATCACTAATCAGATTCTAAATCCAAACCATACATGGGTGTCGCTAATGATGGCTCTCTAGAATTCCAGAAGATTAGGCATGAATGGAGTTCATACAAGTAGGTGCGAACGACACCAGGGTGCAGACACACCAGCGCCAAAAAGTGATATACACCCCCAAAAAGGGTAAATCACTTTTCGGTGTGGATGCATCAGCCCCGTAGTGCCATTCACACCTATTTGTATGAATTTCATTCGTACCTAATCCCAACCGACTATAAAACTTATATGAAATAAATGCTCAATTACTCTCAACCCTAACCACTAAATTCCTTGGTTCAAGCCAATTTCAATATACACGTTAAGATATAGCAGCAACCAAGGACACATGCACGTTGTGTAACAAGAGCCCAACAACGTAGAATAGTAATGGCTAGAAGCAAACCAAATATGAAGTGGATATAGACATAACTGGTTTACTTTCTCAAATTTTGGATATGAATGTATTCTTATTTGTTTACATAACTGAATATTGGATACAAATCCAAATATCCTATTACACTTTCTATCAAAAAATTAAGGCTGCGTTTGGCAGCCACATGTAATGTAATCATTTCATCTGGGTTTCCCAAGGCTTTTGTAGCCGCAATGGGATGGTTTATAATGAACTCATACAGATTTGCACCGATCTGTACTTGACAACATTAGTCATTTCATTTAATAAAAAAAACCTAAGATGACTTCATTTCTAATTGTATCTAACAAATCAGTATAAATTTGAATGAGTTCATTATAAAGCATCACCTCACGGCTACAAAATGCCTTAAGGAACTCGAATGAAATGATTACATTACAGGTGGCTGCCAAACAGGCTATAAGATTTTGAATGGTGGCACAAATATTTTAAGGTTAAAAACATAAGATGAAGGAGAAAAGTGGAGAGGGATGGGACTGTAGTAACACCAATAAGAAGAGCATAAACTATAACATCATAGAGAAGAAAATGTTGGAGATTTCTTTGTCACTAATTCAAGAAAAGAGGTGAATATTAAGGCTATGAATGGATAGAATATTTCTCGAATAGAGGTATATCAAAATCAGGTTCATTCTAATTTCAAATATATCCGAGCAAGATACTTCAAAACATCACATATATTTATATTCCTTTAGGCTGTGTTTGGTAGCTACCTGTAATGAAATCATTTCAATTGAAATTCCAAAGGCGTTTGTAGCCCACAAGGAGATGGTTCAAAATGAACTCATTCGTGATTTGTACTTGATAACTAAAATCATTTCATTTTACAGAAAACCCTAAGATAACCTCATTTCTAATTTTAGTTAACAAAAACCATCACCTCATTGCTAGATCACCTTGAGAATTTAAAATGAAACGACTACATTACAGGTAGGATGGTATTCATCGCTAGTAATCGCGTGCAACACACGGACACAACCTTGTTGTCCCCTTGCAGCGTCAACATCTAACTCATTCCCAATCGCCACCTTCACTGGAGTTGTTCACAAAAACCATAAAGCTTCTCGTATGCAATACGGGTTGTGTCCAAGCGCAACAACTCTCAAACCTCACTACTTTAGAGTGCTTTCTACTCTGGCCAGATTTCTGCGCCGTGCTAAAAGTTTGGCCACCAGTTCATTCCTTATTCCTACACTAGCACAACAGGTTCGACTCAGTTTGTGATCCATCTCTTTGACGACAGCACATGCATAACAAGAGCCTTTAATTCATCTCCCACCCCCCCCCCCCAAAAAAAAGGACCTTAAACCCGGCTCTCAACCCATCAATCGTGGGCACATGCTACCTAAAAAACAAATCACCATAAGATGATTACAGGAGAAAAATGCAATTTAGGATCTTTTCTAATCCTATCACCTCTTTTAAATCTGTTAAAACCAGCTGAACAGAATGGTGTGATTATAAATTAAACATGGCATGAACTTAAACAAAACAACTCGAAGCCTAGCTTTGAGCCGTGTAAGGCAACTACATGGTGCAGAACCACCCCAAACAAGCTAAAACCAACACCAAACCGAACATGTGGGTCATATGCTGATTCTATGATTTGCAAAGATCGCACCATTCAACATGGAAGAAATCACAATAAAAGCTAATAATTCAACTGATTGAACTACACATAGTATCGGGATTTGTTCTTCTGAAAGGCAAAGGCTTTTATAGTTTTAACCGGTTGAATTTATACTCGAGTTTAAGTCAGCTACTAAAAGAACAAAACTAAGCATTTGAAAAGAGATCAGTCAAAACTGAGTGCTTGCACCATAAGCCTCTTGCAAGAACAATACTCGAGTGTTTAGAGCAGTCGTAGAGATCTCATTTGAGAGGAATGAACCGTGATGAGTGGGTGGCACCAATTCCAGGCCTTCCATGCTTGACTGGCTTGTAAGAGATTGAGAACTCAGCCAGATAATGGCCTATCATTTCTGGCTTTATTTCAACCTGGTTGAAGGTCTTGCCATTGTAAACACCAATGATGCTCCCTATCATTTCAGGCACTATGATCATGTTGCGAAGGTGAGTTCTGACAGGTTCTGGCTTCTCACCGGGTGGGGCTTCTCGTTTCTGTTTCAAGTCATCAACAAACCATACAATCATTCAATCAAAGGCTGACATCTATTTCCGTCCTTTAGGCCATTAATAATTATCCAACAAAAATCTTAAGCCAATAGAACAAAGAGCAGAGAAGATGCTTCTTCCAAAAATTATATATCACCCTATCATGCGGTAACCAAATAATCCAGATTTTTTTTTTTTTTTTGGTTCATGTATTCCTATTAACACAGACACTCAAAGTACAAAATTTTAGGAAAGAACATAAATACAGCCAATTCATTCTAAAGGTACAAAGAATGTTATCTAGATTAAAGATACTAATCAGAATCCAATCATAGAACTAGCTCAACCTTGTTGTTCATATGTAAAATTTATCACATCAAGATTTATCAATCAAAGAACCTTTAAAAACTCCTCCAGGATACATCAAATGGTACTGGCTACCATGCTAGAAAAAAAAATAGACAACTTCATAGTTAACTATGTTTTGGGGAAGGTGCAGATACAGTAGGTGGCTTGATGCACCTTCAACATTCTATGGTACAAAATTGGAGTGTATCCTAACTTTGTTGTAATTATAGTTCAACTAGTATTCTTGATCTTTCACCCAAAGTAGAAGCTTTATAAATAGAGCTAGAACAGTACAAATTATCTAAATGAGACAAATAATGCTCATGAATAAAGCTTACAAAGGACATATAATTTCCTATTTTATTGACCCAACCAAATGGTTCTCTCAGTATTCTATTGGTACAAGATACTCCTGTGCTAAATAAATGAGAAGGCTTGTGATGGGAAGCAACAAATGGAGAAAATGTGAAAAATCAGTTAAAAAAAAAAAGGATAAGGGAAGTTCATTGCCAGTAGAAAATGGAGCTCCGCCAATATCATTAATCCCCCCCTCCAAGGGGATTTAATAAGTGAAATATTTTTTTAAATGACTTAAAAAATTCATTAAATCAAAAGAAAAGGACATACAAGAGTCACCCCCATTACAAGATGAGGCACCAATACAGAAAACTACAAAAGAATGAAATGCCCCTAAAGATAAAATGCCTCCTAAACACTACACTCCTTGCAAGGGAATCCACTATATAATTTGTTGATCTTTTGCTCCATTTGAATAAGATCTTCAGATTAGAAGCCAAAGCTGAGCCACTCGCAAAACATGAGACAATCTCCAAGAACCTTTCCTGTGGATCCACAATCCACCCAATATCAGGGCTAGAATCTCCCTTCACTATAACAGTTCCAAATCCCAAAGGCCAAGACCAAGTACCTGGAATAGCAAAAAGTCACAGCTCTAACTAAACTGCCAACATCTACCAGTTCCAAGTAAACAAATGTGAATTATGCGATGGATCCATGCCCAATCCCTGATGTCCAGGATTACCGAATGTGCTCCATCAAAGTTGAAATTTATGGACACAGTACCTGGAGGAGCCAAACTAGGCTATGACCCTTGTCTCAAGGCTAGATCAAGCAAACTTGAATCACTTTTTAACAATACTGTCTCTTGAGATGCCAATAAAGTATCACAATGGTGTAACACCGTCGACTTTTTGGGAAAAAAGGAGAAAAATCACTTTGATCACTTGTTTCAGAAAAATAAGTGGCTCACGAGGAATGGAAATAAACATAAGGATAACCGTGGTCACTACCCAATTAATGAATAGTAATTAGCCCTATAATATCCAGATAACCATAAGCCTTATCCTGAAAGATGCCCCAAAATAGCTACTAACAGGCATCTCTTAAAGCATCTTGCCCCTCTTTCTAAGAGGAATACAGTAGCACTCCTGCATTACGCCACTGGATCCAAATAAAGTGAAAAATTTGTACCAAATCCTAGATGATAAAACGCAATGTAAGTGATTACCAATTAGCCAAATGCATGCATATGAAGCAAATAATTTGTGGGGCCAGGGGGGAAGCTTCCACTTTTTCCTTCTGTGGAAACATATCATGTGCAATGATCTTTTTATGACACACCTGTTGAAAGCTTTAATATTCATTTTTAGCCATATAGACCAACTAATATCTGTCAGTACTAATCTCCAAAGCTGCTACCCTCTCTCTAATAACACTCCAGTGTCCCATTCCATCAGTAGCACCTTCAGATTTGGTGGCTCTACCCAGCTTTGTCCAAACACTTTAATCATCACCATCCATACTTCCGAGTACAGAGTGAATCAGTAGGTGAAATATCAACTCCGCATCACCGTAGCACAAAAGACAAATATTCAAAAGGTGAAATCCTCTTCTTAAGTCATCCACTGTCTAATCATATACCCAAAACAGTAGTCCATACAAAAAATTTAACCTTACTGCCCAGATCCATTGAAAACCCCATAACTGCCACAATTCTCCTCCAAAAATTCTACTCTTCTACCCCAAAATGACATAATGATTTGCATAAAGCGCCCTGTTAGTCAGCATGATCGATCCAAGTCCTATACCTCTATTCTCCCATCCCTCTCAGAGGAACGCTCTCTGCAATCTTTCCTCCCCACGAGTACGAGCATCTCCACCCTGATAATCTCTTAAGGATTCTCTCTATCAACTTCTTCCACACTTCCTTGTATCTATAATTAGCTCCCTAATTTTGTGCTAGAACATCCATATTCATCACTCCACCTATCCCATACATAAAATTAGCAAAATTAACCCTCAAACAGAAAACTGCCCCGAAACACCTTCGCACACACCTAACCATCCTTATTTGTCTGTCTTTGCAAAAAATCAGTATATCGTCTACAAACTAAAGATTGGTCACTACTGGGCCTCCCATTCTGAATTCAAAATGGTCTATCATCGGATTCATCTCCTGCCCCTTTGCCCTTCCTCCTGTCTCTGTCACTAGGAGAAAAAGAAAAGGCAATAACAGATTTCCCTGTCGTAGCCCCTAGAGATATGAAAGAAACTTGTCAAAGCTCCATTAATTAGGATAGAAAAGAGTACCATAGCATTTCCCCATCTCTGCCATAAAACTCAAATCAGTCCTGCCAAGGAAACAATCAAGGAAAGCCCAATTTACATGATCAATGTCTCCATTTCAATTTGGCATACCACTCCCAAAACCGTGGATCTCAACCTTATCAATGCACACCCTTGTTCCATAGAAAAAAATCAACAATAGCACCCTTCTTTAATCCAGACATCTTTGATATGATATTATTCGTGCCCCCACCAGGCTCACCGGTCTTTAGTCTTTAATATTATCCGCCCCTTCTTTCTTTGGGATCAAGGAGATGAAAGCTGCGTTGCTTCCTCTATCCAAGAAAACCCTTTGATAAAAGTCCCTTCTTTATTTGATAAGAAAAAAGATCTATTAATTCAAAGAAAAGAAGTAATACAAGGGATAAGGAAACCCCGTAGCAAAAAAATATAAGTATACAAAAGTCAAAACCCTCTCTTCTTGAAACACCCTTATATTCCGAACACATTGTCCTAATTCCTCCTCAAAAACCCATTGACCAAATAATCACTTCCTTTACACTTAAAGATTGTGAGCCTCTTTAATTTTTTGGTGGGGTGCTCACTGTTTTTGGCTTTTTGAGGATGCCTTATCCCCTCTTTATCAATAAAATTTATCTAATTAAAAAAAATCCCAAAAAATGCCACTCCTTAGGTCACATATAAACCTTATAAGAAGGATCTGCTCTGCAAAGTCCTCGAAGGCTCTACTATTGTGCTCCTTCCATAGTGACCAGCATATTGCTGCCGGCACCACTTTCAATATCTGTCTTCTTTTGGTTTAGAAAGCAGAACCCTCCAACTCCTTAGAAGACTAGTGAGATTCGACAGCGAGATCCACATCATAGAAAAGCCGTTCACCGTCTCACACCACACTTCCCATGCAAAAGGGCAGTGAATCAGCAAGTGAGATATAAATTCCCCACTTCTATAGCATAGAAGTTATATATTTGGAATGTACACGCCTCTTCGGATCAGATTGTCCACTATACACGGAAGCTCTATCCCTTGGGCTCTATCGGGATGCTTAAAACGCCCACCACCTTCTTTCTTCTTCCTTCAAAAAATTCTGCAATCTTGAGTCTTCCCAACATTTGAGTAGGCTCCCTCAATCTACCAAACGAGAAAACTTCCTTCTTAATATGGGTTGCCAAACCACCTCCCCATTCACCACTTCAAAGTATTCAGCAACACTCGCCTTTTTGTCAATTGCCAAAGAGAATAGGGTTGGATACTCTTCCTTTAATAAAGAATCTCCGCACCATTTATCCTCCCAACATAATGTATTCCTTCCATTTCCCCCTGTATAATGAATGCCTTCTTTAAATTGTTGATAGAGACTTGTTATACCCTTCCAGAGGCCTATCCCATAAGGACCTACCATGTCCTGGAGTCCTAAGAATCCATAAAGCCATATTTGGCCTGCAACACCCTTCTCAATAAATTCTCCCTTTCCTTCATAAATCTCAAAAGCCATTTGCATAACAAGGCCATATACATCAATTTCACCCTTCTCAACCCCCATTCCACCTTTAGGTTTTGCCATGCAAAACTTTTCCCAAGCCACCAAACTTTGGCTAGAGACTTCTTGCCAACCCTGCCACAGAAAATCTCATTGAAGCTTCCCCAATTCAGAGAGCCACACTAGAACGGATAACGAAGTGAGACATGTAATAAATTGGGACACCAGCCATGGAGGCCTTGATGAGGGTCATCTTACCCCTTTTGATAAATACTAAAATTTCCACCCTGCTAACTAGCTCCTCAGCCTCTCTTCTACCAGAATCCAAATGTTTTGTTTGCAAGATGCCTCTAGCAGTAGACCCAAGTAACTGACCTGTTCTACAGCCAAGTTTTTCAGCAAATACCTCCAGTTGTGCCACCTCCCCAACAGCCATCAAACTCTTAGAGAATTTTATTTTTAGCCCTTAATTGCCTCAAAACGTCACTATAACACACCTCAACAGACAGATCTGCCTAGGAATATTTGCATAAAACCAATGTATTATCAATGAATTGTAAATGAGTGATTTCAGGTCCTTTCTCCCCCACCCTGAATTCCTCAATCTTCCCAACTTCCTTTGCCTTTCCTAACATCCCTTCCAAAGCTTCTACTACAATTCGAAATAGAGGAAAGGAAATAAGGTCACCTTGCCTCAGTCATCCCTGTGCTCCTGAAATATCTTGCTGGAGAGCCAATAACTAGCACTGAGAATGAAGCCGAGCTAATACACATATCCACCTTCTCCATCAGACCCCAAAATCTATCCTTCGCAGCAAATAGATTAGAAAACCCTAGTGATCGAAGCCTTCTCCATGTCTACTTTGCAAATAACCCCCAGATTCCTTGACTTCAATATCAAGTCTATACATTCACTGGCGCATAAGACTCCATCAAGAATGGATTGGCACTTCAGAAAAGCGCCTTGCTCTTTAGATACCACCGATGGCAACACTTCAATCTTGTGCCCAAACATTTGGATATAATTTTATAAGTGCTCCCCATAAAGTTCATTGGCCTAAAATCACCACTTTTTTTTATAGAATCAGTGAGATGGTGGAGTTGCTTCCCTTTTCTTCTTTTTTTATGAATAACAGAATTTTATTAAGAAAACGATGAAGAAGAAATACAAATAGAGATACAACAAAGAGGCCCCAGCGCATTACACATCTCATTAAACAACAGACTAGGAATAAACACAAAGGCCAATCTCTTACAAAATCATTTAGAGCATATCCTTTGAAATTGTTTTAAGCCATCACCCACGAAGCCACCTCAAAAAGATTAGATTCAACAACCACTAAAAGAGACTTCCTCAAACCCTAAAAAATTCTACAATCTTTCCTTCCAGACACCCCAGCAAACACCGTGAAGAAGACCCATCTAAAACACTTTCCCACAAGGGCCCAAATAAATGCCATTCCAATGGCAAATCAGATTTCACATGTGGTTAGACATAACCCAACGTAATAAGATTCTAGCCATAAAATAGACCAAATGAATCTAGAAAAACCACTGTGAATCTTAATATGATCGCTTGATTTTCCATGATTCATACAAAGAACACAAATACGAGGAGAAATCACCATGTATGGATGCCTTTTTTTAAGT
Source organism: Platanus orientalis (assembly GCA_025762735.1). Classification (NCBI taxonomy): domain Eukaryota; kingdom Viridiplantae; phylum Streptophyta; class Magnoliopsida; order Proteales; family Platanaceae; genus Platanus; species Platanus orientalis. Next base: position 42,422 of record JAOXJP010238157.1, on the reverse strand, counting down.
AAGTCCAAAGTGTTCAACTTGCTAAGAGAGGCAATCCAAAAAAAGGCTTGAATATGAAGAGGCACTAATTCATTCCAAATCTTTTTGGACGGGAAAGAACTAACCGAAAGAGAAACTTGACACAAATATTCAAATAAGGATTTTAAAGAGAATAACACCTGACAAATCAAGAGCCCAAATACACCTACCGGGATCATCATTAGAAATGTGAACATCCCTAAGAAGGGCCAGAAAATTAGCCACAAATTCAATTTACCACTCAAATAAGCCTCTAGAAAAGGAAAGATTCCAAGAAATACCAGAAGAATTTGAGAGGATATCAGACATAGAATTCCTTTTAAGAGGATAGACAAAAGTCTTGGGAACATCTCCAAAAGAGAATTAGCACCCCACCAAACATCTTTCAAGAATCTAACTCCCAAACCATTACCAATCACTAGCCAGATACATGTGGGGAAAAAAAAAGAAGGATTCTAATGATATGTTTCCAAATCAAGGAAACTCTAGAATTGACCAAAGGACTTCAGTGAGTTCAGTCCCAACCATTTGAATCCAATCCAAACTTGCTGAAAATCAAAGATTGCCACAAACTAATCCCCCAAAAAATCAAAAAGAAAAAAAGATTGCCACAAACTACCCCTCCCTTTCAAAAGAAATTTTCCACAACCACTTCCCTAACAAAGCCACATTTCTTTTTTCAATGTTACCAATACCAAGCCCCCATCATACTTGCCCTTGCACACCTCTTCCTACTTAATCAAATGATCCTTCCTAACCACTCCCACTTTGCATAGAAAAGTCCAATGAAGTTGCTTAATCTTTTAGCAATTTTAACCAGCATTTTGAAAATGTACATGTAATACACATGGATATTAGCCAATGCCACGTTAATTAACATAATTCTGCCACCCAAAGAAATATAAGACTTTTTCTAACAAGAAAATATTTTCTCTTCTTCAACCACCGAATCCTAGAAACTCCTCAGACATTGAGTCACCAAGGAGAAAGCCAAGTGATGTAGGATATACTTGAGATATGATACCATGAAAACTAAAAACGAATTTAGAAGATGGGAAGAACCCCAAAAGAGCAATTCTGGAATTACATGTCAGAATTTTGAAATGACTAAAATACCCCTATTCGTGTGTCAGAAAAATATGCAGCTTTACATGCAATAACTTAGGTCTATTGTGAGTATAATTTCAAGCATGTCTGATCACTCTAAGTATATAAACTTATAAAAAAAATAGACTTTAGTGAACTTTAGCAAGAAAACAATGTATGAAAAATTCATCAAGAAGTTGACTAAATCAACGGGGAATCAAAAGGATTTTTTGGGGTTAGAAGGGGGACACTTGGGGGAGAAAAACCTTAAAAAGAAAGTGAAGAAAAAGGGACTATAGGGTGGTGCAATTTCAAGGGTTTCTGACCCATAAATTTTCTAATAAAGATAGAACAAACTCCAAAGAAGCACCAAAGATTCAGAATTTTAACAGAAAATCAATAGTGAAGTTTCTGAAATTTAAAGAAAGAGAAGGTGAGGGGAAAAGCCTAACCAAACAGAGAAGAAAACCCTCTCTTTTGATGCCTGCAACTGGACTAGAAGTTGCTCTCCAAGATCCAGTCTTGATCCTCTTAGACAGCAGATTTCTTTAAGGTCCAGTCTTGAATCTTTGATATGTATGGTGATGCAGCAAGGAATGGATGGAGAAATAGAAAGGAAGAACAAGGAGAATAATAAGATTGATTAAATAGAAGAAGAAGAATAGAAGAAAGAGATTAAAAGAAGAAGAGAGGGATAACCCACGGCTACACCATAGGAAAGGACGGGATAGGTAAGGATAAAACACACAAACAACTCTCAATTTTCTTTCAATAATCCATAACTAAACTTTATTCCGTCGTGTATGGCCTATAAATAGGCTTACAAAGACAAAAAATAAAAAATAAACAAAATAGACTCCTAAAACAACTAGGACTCCTTATAACTTTGGACTTCCGACCATATAAAACTACTAAATCCTACTTCTACTAGGCTGTCTACCAGCACATGTGGGAGGGCCCCACATATTGACTTACAGATTCAAATAAGTCCAAAACTCCTAGCAGTCGACCTACACTAAAATCCCCAAGTTGCCCTTGGCTCTCAGCTTTATTACATAAATACTCCCTACTAAAAAAAACCCCAAAAACCCCTTGGCACTAAGGGGCTTATTACAATTAACCCCAACCACCTAATATGCTCTAATTAGCCCACATAAAACATTAGACTTGAATCTGACCCTCTTGTATGGGGGTACATACAAGAACCGCTTTATGTTGTCCGCATCACTAAGATACTTAAAGAGGCCACCCTTCAATTTCACACCCAAGCACATTGGCAAAATAAGATTAAAGATCCTCCTCCATGTGGATTCCCACCAAGCTCAATTTATCCCAAATAATTTTCAAACCCTAAATAATTTCAAAACCTTTCAAGGTGAACTTCAAATTCAGTACATACTGAGGATCCGGTTTAACAAATAAGATAATATCATCCGCAAATTGTAAATGCGAGATAACCAAATAATTGGGATGCATTTTAACCCCCTCAAACAAATCAGCACGAACAGCACGGTTAAGATGAGCACTTAAAAAGAATCCTCCACCTAAAAATACAAAAATGAAGACAGTGGATCCCCTGCTTCAATCCCCTTAAAGGTCCCATTAATCAACACTGAGAACCATGGTTTCTTAACACAACCCATCATCCACATAATCCACTTCCTCCCGAAACCTTTCTTTAACAACCCACTCAAAAAACTCCCCAAACTACCTGATCATAAGCCTTTTCAAGTCAAGCTTACAAAAAATCCCCTAGCTTCCCAGTCTATGCCATGCATCTACACAGTCATTTGTCACAAGAATCCCATCCGAAATTTGACACCCCTAGATGAACGCCCCTTGAGATAATATCATTCATAACAGAACACAATCTATAAGATATGACTCTTGCAACTATTTTGCACATGCTCCCCACTGCACTGATGGGACAAAAATGAGCGAGTTGACAAACCCCTTCCTTCTTGGGAATAAAAGCAATAAAAAAGTCACCCTTTGCCCTTTGTGAAATATGCCCCTCATAGAATTCATGAAACACCTGCATTAAATCATCTTTAATTAAGCCCCAACATACCTAATAGAAACACATCAAGAAAACATCCTGCATAGGGGCTTTATCCTTGGTCATGCTAAAAATAACACCTTTGATCTCATCCTCAGAAAAGAGACTTTCAAGAATTCTAGCCTTCTCATCCAATACACGAGTCTCAAAAAGATCTTCAACCCGAGGCCTCCTCCCACCCTTAGAAAACAATGTCTCAAAAAAACGCAAAGTTTCTTCTACAATTTAATCAATGCTATCCACATCTTCCCCATCAATATTTAGCTTTGTAATAACGTTTATTCTTTTCCTTCCATTAATTATTTTATGAAGAAAAAAAAGGTGTTCCCATCTCCCTCTATAGTCCATTTATGCTTAATTTTTTGCTTCTAGAAATTCTCTTCATACCTAAGAATGCTTTCCAGCTCTACCATGAGAGAAGCCATTTTAGATTTCAAAACCTCCGACAAGCCCAATTCTTTGACATAAAGATTGTCAACATTAGAAATTTCCCCCCAAATATTATCCTTGTTAGAGTTCAGCCTCCCAAAAGTTGACTTGTTCCAATCAATAAATTTCATTTTAATTAATTTAAGCTTTTATGAAAACTTGAAGCCTTCTTTACCCCCAACCCTACACCAAGCATCCACATTCTCCTTAAAAGAAGGATGAGAGGCCCACATGTTTTCAAATCTCAATGGTTTAGGCCCATAACTCACCATAGACGTGTTCAACAAAACCAACCAATGATCAGAAGTTGATCATGGAAGGGTCTCTTAAAAAATAAGAATAACGATCTTCCCAATCCGGGGATACTAAAAAACACACAAACAAGATAAAGTGGGACAAGCATGACCATTAGTCTATGAAAATCTTTTATTAAGGAAAGGGTGATCTCATAGAGCACAGTTATTCACAAAAGTGCCAAACTCCCGCATGCTTCTTGTGGAGCGACAACCATTACTCTGCTTAGAAGCAAATCCAATTACATTAAAATCTCCACCCACAACCCAAGGACAAGTTCACAGCGATCTAATATCATAAAGTTCCCTCCAAAACTCTTCCCACCTTAAAGTAGAGGAAGGACCATAAACCCTGCAAAAAAGCCACTCAAAACCTAAGTCCTAAGCCACAAATTAAATAGAGAGAGAAAAAATTCCAATGAAATCATCAACTAACCGTGCATTCAAGGGATTCCAAACAATCACTATATCTCTAGCAATCTCAACCACAAGCAATATAGCCCACTCATCCAAATGCTTTTTTTATGTATAAAAAGCTTTATTAGAGAAAAGAGGAGATAAGGCATCCCCAAAAGAAAGGGAGAACAAGAGAGGGAAGGAGGAAAAGAGAAATAGATCCGTCACCAACCGCTTCTTTTTTTAGATTCTTGAATCAAAAGAATATCAAAGCAACTCTTTGAAACACAAGCGCTAATCAATCTCCTCTTTCTAACACCACCCAACCCTTAAACCTTTCAAGATATAATCTTCACTTACAACCAACAGTAGAACAACCCGTACTAGATCTCTTCATCCCCCCCCTTTCCCAGACGCCTCCACACCATCCTTCATCTCCCAGTAAAGATTCCTCAGCTCACGTTCATTCTTGCCACCTTTTTTGAACTTCAATTTTTCAGCATCATTCTCCAAATACTCAAAAAGAAGAACCACATTTCCTTCATCATCGCAAACAATCAACCCAAGTGCACCCATCACTTCATCACCACCTACCTTCTCAAAACCCTCATGTCACCCAAAATGCCCTCCACCATCAAGACTCCCTCTCGCCAATCAATCCATTTCAAACACAAGTAGAGTTTTGAACCAAATATGGATTGGTATTCAAATTAAAAGCAAAAGAGAAATAAACAAGAGAACAAGAAGCAAGACGACAAGATACTTCAAATAAAACCGAAATTCGAAAAGTAGTTACAAGACATACCTAGAATACCCAAAGCCACAGAGCATACCAATGCACAAGACAAAGGACAAGAAGAACCACCCTCATTCAAGCATTACTCAAGATGTTACCCCATAGCAGAAAGAGGCAACACCAAAGACTCCTCATAGTCATAAGCTTTGCGTTTCGATCAAGCACAAAAAAACCGAGATATCCAAGTCCTCTAGAAGTTTATCACCATCAGCAATCGATTGATTTTCCTCCAATACAAATTCCCTGACTCAAACAAAGATGAAGAATATTTTGTCCCAAAGCTTCCATTTTCCTTAAAAGAAAGGGTCTCCTGCGTATCTGACACATTCGAGATCAGATCCACAAATCAATTAATACCCTTCCCATTCATTAGAAGAAACGACAACCCAAGGGGCCATGAAAATCAGAGTCTTAAACTCCTTCCTTGATTCAGAGCCAAGGGAGGGAGAAGCATCCATAAAAGGGTTCCTCGAAAGGGAGAAGATAGGCGTTGAGTAAGGACAACAATCAGAGGCCAAGGGGGTACAATCCAAGATCGACATTGAGGTACCCTTGGAGGACCCCAAAACCTTATTACCTCAATGCTTCCCAAAATTCACAAACACAAACTAGCTTAAGAGCTATCAAAAGATCCAAACTCCATAGCCGATAATTTACACCACCCCCCATCCCGGAACTCTAAATCATGCCAAGCATCCCCAAACATCTTATCACTACCATCCTTGTAGTCTCTTGCAACTTCCATCACTTATCCTTCTTCACACGGGCAGAATCCCTCAAAGAAAGACTTGATGCCCCACCCTCAACAACAACCATGTGTGATGGAACATAAGAACATTTGCCACGACCAACAACATCACCACATGTCTCTCACTCACTGAAGGAGAGACTGCAATGTCATCATCTTCCCCCAATATCTACAAACAATGATCCACCATGGTAGGATCAACACCAAAACCGAAGAGGGCCAACATCACATGCTTCACCTTGATCACAACTAGAAAATTCAGCCCTTCCACCAAAAGTTGGAACACACGAAACAATGCATCTCCCCAAAGATTCAGACAAGATCCTAAGATGACCTGTGAATTTGAAGTTTTGTCGTCAATATTCAGCTAACCACCATAGCACTTAACCACCTCCACAAATGTGCAATGGTTCCACGCCTGAATTAGAATGCCCCAAGCCTTGATCCATCTACTACTAGTGATCGCCACCAGGAAGATTTTGTTAATGTCCATCATTCACCTAGCGAACACTAAAAACCCTGTTACCCACTCTTGTATGACCTAAATTCACTATTAATCAACTTGCTCCAAGGATTCCGCAATAAAAATTGCACGATTACTAGGAAAGTAGGAATCTCTAAAGGTAACATATCAAAACACTTAGAATTGTTATGCCAAAATTTGCAACAAATCGCGAGGTTCACTGATTAATAGAAGTCCCTAATCACTTGCATCAAGCCCCCGTTAATGATTTCCCAACACACCATGTAAAAAGCCAATGGAAATCCATTACGGGTAGAAGCTTGTCAGCCTCACGATGCCACAGTGCACCTTTCACCTTCTCCTCCTCAAAAGGTCGCTCTAACCAATCAGCTTCATACTTAGAGATCCTCTTAAAATGCATGTCATCGAGCTTTGGTTGATAATCCCAAAGTTTCAAGTATAGAGATTCATAGAAATCCATTATCTTCTTTCTAATATCCTCCTCTTCAATAACCTCTTCCCCTACCTTTATTATGCTGATCCCGTTTATCCCTTTACTACTAGAAGCCACCATTCAGCCAATGAATACGTGAATTTTGTTTCCACATTATCTCTTCCATGGCAATCATTCTCCCACATCTTTTAAATCATCTCGAGCTACCCTCTCCTCATGCAAACCCCTTCCTCTTTTGTTTTTGATAGGAGAAGAAATATGTCATCTATATATATACACATCCTCCACAACCCTTTCTTTCCTCCTCTCAATGTGGCCAAAAACCTCCCTACTCCAAATTTTCAGCTTCTCTTTTATGAGTTTCGACTTCACCCACATGAGCTCCACCATTTGCCAATCAAATCCACAAAACCTATATGCATAGCCCACATATTCTACAATTTGAAAGGCTTCGGACCTATTAACTCCGCAGTCCTTTTTACATGATAGACGTATGATCCGAGTATGGTCTTGGAAAAGCTTTCCCCTCCAATGGGCCAAAACAAACCTCCCACTCCATCAACACCATGAATCTGTCCAGCTTGCTTGGAGAAGGGTTTTCTTGGAACCCACATTTGGGTTACTGCTTCTAATCTAGTGAACTACTGCTTCTTATGCTCAATCCCTTTGGTTCTCCTCCACATATGCTTCTAACAGCCTTTCTTAATTGGCAACCAACATCCCATTTGGCTTACCACGTTGCAATCTTTCCACTACACCTCCCCCTAACCATGCTCTCTATCACTTGAGATTCACCCTCCAATTGAACTTCCACTATGAAAATCATGCTACAATCAACCATGGATCCTCCTAGCTGCACAACGCTTAATCTTTATTCTTGCCTTGCTAAGATCCTCATTATTTGCAGTTCTAGAATCCAACTACATAAAACCCCCACAACCATCTCCAATAGCCTTTAAAACTCCTTTCAACCATAAATGAATGGAAGATCCCATAGAGTGATCCATCGAGATAGGTATAAATGGTCCGATTGATTTGAATTCACTATTGGCAACCACCTATGAAAAACAAATGGCTTGGCAATATCTTGGTGGATCCTTTAATGCATATTTTCCTAAAGTCTTCCTCTTTTTCGAGAAAAATCATAGGCTTGCTTTAGAGAGAGGAAAAAATTTGGAAGCAAACATGCGTCCAATAAATCTTCTAATATGGCCATTGCACCCTCCAATTGATATGTTCCCATCCACTCGATCACACATCACCCCTTTAGACCACACCTAAACACTCATTTTGAGCATACTGGGTTGTATCCGTATCCATGTCCTACACCATGTTTGCAAAGGGAGACCATGGCATGACTACCAATGAGAAAAGGGGGGAATGGTATAGTGAATCAGTAATGGAGGTCCAATTTCATACAACTATATCCATTGATATGCCCCAAAATATGTCTATTGTATTCTCCAGGGGAAAATTTAAAGTTGCTTATGAACCTTGATTGATCACTAACAAAAGAAACTTTATAAAAGAGAAAATGGGATGTACAAGATCATAAGAAAACGGCAGAGGAACCAATAGAACATACAACAAACACAAAACACTACAAGAAAGAATGCAACCGATTGGTACAAAGATTTCAAGATTTCATGCTTTGTCGATTCATCAAGCAAAGAATTTGTGCATCTCGGCATCCATTGCAAAGAGGTGTTCATACTGGATGCTAAGGAGCACACTTCCTGAATCAGATGAGAGTCCTCCATGATCCATTCTTAAACTCTAGTAATCCACAATAACATTCCTTGAGTCACACACTAAATAAGAAAAGATCAAGGCCAATAGTCTTCACAATCCTAAACCATGAAAATGAGCTAAAATCTCAGCTCTCAATAAATCCCCAACACCAATCATGCCAAAGAAACACCAGATTACAATCCCTGAACTGTCCTTCAAAACTCCTACCATCCAAGATGACAATGAACTTGACCTTGTCCAGTATATCTTTTCTAGTTGAAATCTCTCACCATCAAATCTATCCAATCAATGAGTTATTCGAGCTATCATTTACTTTAAAATCAAGTAATTTAACTTTGTATTAACATTGTGGGGACTATGGACGAATGTCATGTCTCTCAGGTTGCTGAATTCCCCTTCATCCAGCTCACCTAATGGATGGGCATGAAAGAGTTGTAAGCAATGCCTTCAAAAGCCTTAGTTTACACATTATATTCCCAAAATACGTAGCAATTAAGCTACCCTTTTAATCCCCAAATGGTCACTCATGGCTAACAAAATCAACATCATAGGTATTACCTTTGTTAGCTCAAAAGAATAAAGAGTTAAAAAGATCCAACTCCTAAAAGGTTTACTTTCCGCCTTTGCCCCAAACAATTCTCAAGACACATTTATCCCAAGTATTCAACTTTCACATGAATCCAATATTTGACTAAATCTGCAGTTACATTACACAAAGTAAAACTGGCCATTTGACCCCTTGACTTTGAATCTTCGGAATTCACCTAAACGCTTGCTACTGCTGATTGACAATTCAATATCATACTATGAAGTTAAAAATGTTAGTGGTTCAGATTTTCCAAATTTGAGGTATTTCTTTGAGACATAGCAAAAAACAAACTGGAATCCTAGTAAAAATTGATACGCTTCTCCCACAAGAAATCTCCTTCCAGATGCTCAGTGGTTCCCTATGGGCTGAAGGCAAATTTTCATCGATGACCAAACAAATTGAAACCTCTAGAACACGTCAATGACAGACACATTCCAACCTAGATAGTCAAATCTAAACGAACAAAGAAAAATTCTAACACTATTCAGAGATCATTATGATCCAGTAGGACTCTAGCATAACCTTCTTTCAGCCCTAGAGGCTCGTGAAATGAGCTGCAAACTCAAGAGGTCATGCAAATACATTTTATAATCTATGGTACTAAAGAAGTAATTCAAAATCTTGATTATTCAGTAACTTCTAAAAAAATAAAACAAGTATATAAAACAACCAGTGAAGTGAATTACTGCATCTCAGCGCCAAAAATAAAATAAGTTGACTGTAGAACGGCAGCTCGAAAGTTTAGGAGTCAAATTAGCATTAACAAAACATACTTAGCCAACGGAAAATTTCCCCGCACGCACAGGAATGATTATATTCAATAAATATTTTAATAACTAAGATCTGGAAGGAAAAAAAACAGTGCAAATTAAAAAATAATTAAAACAAGAACATTACCGCCTTGCGCAGTTTCTTGATCAAAGCCATCGGCTTCCGCTTCAGACCACGTTGAAACCTATCAAATAAATTAACAAGAAATAGCTGTAGAGAGAATACAAAAATAAAAATACCGACTCATATTACAAATCAACGTGATGTTCACGAGTCTTGCCTTCTACGAGCGCGAGCATGAAAGAGCTTGACAAGATCATCAGTAGACATGTCAAGCAGAGCGTCCAGATCAACACCTCTGAAGCTGAATTTCTTGAAGGTTCTCCTCTTCGGCTGTCCTGGAGCAACATCTACTTCTGGATCCGCCTAAAAACAAAAACAAGAATGGATATGGAGTTTAGCAGACACATTAAAAAGTGAAATGCGAGAGATTGGTGGAATCGGCTTCGAACTCACCATGATTGGAGACGAAGAACAGATAACCCTAATCCGCAGAAAATTTGTCTACCGCGAGTTTGGCTTGGGAGGAACTTTCTTTCTGCGAGTATATATAGGTATTGGGATAGGGTTACAAGTAGCGGGGAAAAGTAGGGTCTATTTTCATTGGAGTCCCTAAAGTAAGGTTTTTTTCATTAGAGTCCCTATGAATCTCCCGAATTACAATAAGATTTTTCGTTGTTATAAAGTCCTAGATCATAGTACGAGACCCACCGCGGGCAGGAGACCGGAGGGCATGCATCAACGCAATCCAACTGCTAAATGCTACCAAAGGAATTAGACCACAAGATCTGCCTTACCGGGGGTGCTGGTTATAGAGTTTGTAATTGATAACAACACTCCACGAATTCAGCTCTCAAGTCCTAATTCTTGATTCCCAAAGTGCATTTATTGAATTTTGGAATTAGGAACGCGTTTGGTTTGGTTTCTAAAAATTTTAAATAATAATAATGAAATCTTGATGATGATGATGTAATAGAAACATAAAAATTTATGAAAAAATAAATAAATATCAGGAGCTAAAAACGAAGAAGTTGTTTTTATAACATCTAAATAGTGACTCCAAAACGGATTTTGGGAGTGAAAGCTGTTGAGTGAATTTGATGTTGCCAAACGATATTTGTATAAGGTCATTTTTTTGGAGTTAAGAATCGAAGAATCATTTTTTTGGAGTGTTACCAAATGTGGCCAAAACAGCATTTAGGGGTTGTAATTCATAGGGCCTACCTTTGGCTTCTTTGGATTTGAGAGGGTAAAATGGAATTAGGATATTTTACAAAAATAAAAGAAAATAAATTATGTAATATGAAGGTTAATAATGAAATTAAAATTCCACCTTTTAAATTGGAATTTTAAAAAATAAATAAAAATAAAATTTTCCAATTTTTCATTCTAAGACTAAGAAGCTGTCCAAGTGAATCAAAGTTGCCCCATCCACTGAGCAGTATACCCCTGGTGATTGGCAAGTGAAAGAACCAAAGCTCATGGATTACTATGATTGTTTAGAATAGTTAACACAGAGATTTGGTTATATCTCCTTCAAACGCTTCTAAATCTAGATATTAGTTTGCAAATTCTCCGGTTACTTTAACCTCAATGATAGACATGCCTGAAGGTCTTAGCTCACTTTCCATTCACGTGCAATCAAGGGATAAGCCAGCACTTTGTATGAAGATCTCACTTCAACAAGAGCACAAGAAACCATGGTATCATGACATTCAACAGTACCTGAAGCATTGAGTACTCCCTACATAAGAAACCAAGAATGATTATCGTAGTCTACAATGCTTGGTTTAACAGTCTATGAGCCTAGTAGGAAAGTTATACAAGAAAACTCTGTCTTTTCGATTATATTAGGATATTTTGACAAAGTAAAAGCAATTCGAATGATCACAACGGTAAATGAAAGGATATGTGGCCCTCAAATGAACATAATCATAATGATCAAAAAGATCATGTGAATGGGTTATTACTAGACTATTAAGATTGATTGTTGCAAGCATGTCAAAAGATGTTGCCTATACCAAGTCTTCTCAAATAAGGTCAACGTCCTCCACAAGAACTGTACACCATAGCATCCCCATGGCCTTTCTCCTTATAGACAATTAATGTTATAAGGTCTCTCCTCAAGAAAACCTTCAACGGACATCAGTATATCATAGAGGTCATTGACTACTTCACTAAATGAGTAAAAGCTACTTCTCTAGTGGCAGTGACCATGAAGAATACAATGAACTTCATCTGAAGAGGTATCATTTGCCGATATGATGTCCCTAAAGAGATCATCACAGACAATGCAACAAACTTCGAAGGCAAGGACATGGTTCAATTATGCCAATAGTTCAAGATCATACATTGATCATCCTCCCTATATCGTCCGCAGATAAATGGAATGGTAGGAGTAGCAAATAAAAGCTTGAAGAAGATATTGAAAAAAATATATCAAATTCACATACATTAGCATAAAATGTTACCATACCCATTGCTAGCTTAGCTTACAGGACGTCTGCCAGGACCTCCATAGGGGCCACAACATGCTCACTAATATACACAATGGAAGTTGTATTTCACATAAAAGTAAAGATCACCAATATAAGAGTGGCCCTTGAAGCAGAAGTAGACAAGCTATATTGTATAGGAAGCATAAATGAACAATTGAGTCTACTTAATGAGAGATGCCTTAAAGTCATAAGTCATGATCAAGCCTATAGAGAGAGAATGGCAATGGCATTCGACAAAAAGATGAAGCCAAGAAACATACAAGATGGGGACATGGTATTGAAAAATACTTTACCTCATTGGCAGAATTCCAAATGCAAATTTAGACCCAATTATGAAGCCCCTATATTGTCAAAAAGAAATCCTCAGTAAGAGCCCATCATGTTGGGGGAAATGGATGGAGAAGACTTGCTTAGACTAGTCAATGTCAATTAAGTAAAGAAATATTATGCATGAATTTGTTTTATCTAGGTCATGACCAATCCATTTGAAAATGAAGGAAGGTCATTCTTGATTGTTTGTTTACCATTCGACAATAACAAACATAAAATGAGTAATAATCCCTTGGTCAAAACATATTAAGCTTCATCGCTACATTCTTGTCCTCAAAATCCCTTTTAAGGTATTCAACATCAAGCATGTGAAAAAGATTTTTCC
>JAOXJP010238157.1:0-29345 GCA_025762735.1 Platanus orientalis | reverse complement strand
TCCCAAGGGTCACATAAAAAAAAAAAACCCTCATAGTCATAAAAATACAATAAAATCAATCCTCAAAGAGTCCCCTCAAGAGAAGGAAGCATCATCAACAAAAAGGAAAAGAAAGAAAAGAAAAAAGGCCATCCCCAAAGAGTTCCCAAAACCATAAAAAAAGTAAAGTAAATCCCCATGGAGTCCTGCAAAATAAGTAACATCCCTAGAGGGATAAAAGAAGCAACATCCCTAAAGGGATAAAAGAGAGGGAGAGGGGGGAAAGAGAGAGAAAATAGAAGATTCCAACCCCAAATACTACTCACAAACATCATAGAAGTTAAACAATACTTTAAAGGGCATAAATGCCAAATACCACAGCATTTCATCCCCAAAACAATGCCCTTCCTGATTCACTTTGGGTTAATAATGACAAAGGCAAAAGTATTCAACATAAGATTTCAGCACAAGATCAACATTCACAACGAAAAATAAAATTCAATAAATGTATTACCTGGAAAGGGCGTGTGGAAAATCCGTAAGGACATCACAAGAAAAAAATATTCAATCATGACAATATCCAATGATCATATACCCAATTGAAAACCAAAAATGACAGTTGAAGTGCAACAATGATGCAAGATCTAGCCCTGTTGAAAACCCAAAAGGGCTTAAGGGGAAAAAAGGGACAAATAAAAATTGGTTTGAATGATGAAGATGAGGAAATGAGCATACAGTACACTCAAGACGAATTCTATAATTCATGGCTAGGAGTACAATGTCACGTCTAGCTTAACGTTAAAAAACAATCAAAGTAATCCAATTCCATAAAAAAGTGTAAAAGTCACGAACAAGTAAACTGGCATTACCAAGCATAAGGATTACTCTAGTCATCTCATACCCTAGATAATTCATGAGGATGAGACTCAATTCTACTTTAAAAGCACCAAACAAGGAAAACATTCCACAATTTTCCATGGAGAGCTGATGGGTCGAGAGGCCGAATCATGCAGAATCAAAAGCTCAAGTAGTCAAGTTAATCAATTAATAAATTAAAAGTCAATCAATCAATCAATCAAGTAAAAAATAATCAAGATCAAAATCAAATTTAAATTAAATTGAGTCATTAAATATTTGAGACCTCCTTTCCCTAAGTCGTTACTCTATTAAGGAAATCAAAATTCATCCCTAGCCAGAGTCTCCCCTAAAGATAAATCAACTTAAATCTTAACTTCCCCCTTCTCCTGAGCCATCACTCCACAGAAGCAAGTTGCAAAACTCATACCATTGGGACTGAGCTCCCCCAAATAATTAATCTTCTCCCATCCCTTAACTATGTTTGATATAATCTTGTAGTGATTACACTTTAGGTATGTAGGAAACTTAGGGTTCCATTAAGTTCAATCACAAATAGGGATCTAAGGACATGCAACCCTTAAACCATCATTAGTTAACAGGTTTGACAATAAACCGGTTCCAATTTTGCATGAGCCACCGTTATGCAAAGAGAACTAAATTAAAAAACCAACAACCCTTGGGCTGAGTCTCCCCCGAGGGATTAATCTTTCCCCACCTTCCCAAACTACGTTGAACTTGATCATGTAGTGCTTGCACTTTAGGTATGTATGAAGCATACGTTTTCCCTAGGTTTAGTTGCAACTAATGATCCAAGGGCATACAACCCTTAAACCATCGTCAGTTAACAGGCCCGATGATAAATCAACTCCAACTTTCCTTAAGCAATTGCTCTGCAAAGCTAGTAAATAAAATTTGCAACCCTTAGGCCAAGTCTCCTCTCCCCATCACTGAACTATGTTCCACATAATCCCATAAGTGTTCGCATTTCGAGTACGTAGGAAGCTTAGGTTTCCCCTAAGTTCATTTGCAAATAATGATCAAAGGACATATAACCCTTAAATTTTCATCAATTAGCACATCTGAAGACAAATCAACTCCAACTTCGCTTGAGCTGCCACTCCATAAAGCAAGTTGAAATCATCATCAGGCTAAGTTCACCTTTGGATAAACCTCGACTTTAGGAAAGATCATTAAATACAGTTCCCCTAGATTGGAGAAAGTTGAGAACGTTATATTCTTGCAATGTAGAGAAAGTCATTAAATCATGTTCTCTCAACTTTGAAGAAGTTGACAAGCTATCTTTAGACTTATGGGAAGGTCGTTAAACATGGTTTCCTCCAGCTTTGAGAAACTTGACAATTCTATATTCTCTTGACGTAGAGACAGTCATCAATTCATATTCCAACTTGGAAAAGGTTGTTAAACACAATTCCCTCTGGCTCCAAAGATAGTCGATTCATATTCTCCTCAGGGGTAAAAGGGAAACGCCCGAAAAAAATGTAGATATATTCGCGATTAAATAAGGTCAATGCCTCTGAAACCATCCCATGCAGTCTGAAAGGGTATCTTGCCACGTCATAACAAATCTTTATGTTGTTAATTTTGTATTTGCCACACAACAAACATGTTGTGTATGGAAACACCATAATTTGTTCCAATAGGGACTTAACATTTATTCCTGTAAATTTCTCTAAAGCTTAGGTTTAAGAGTCTCGAAATGCTGAACAAGGTTCACCAAGAGACTCCAACTAATGTTTTGGTCAATCCAATAAGATTCGCAAGAAACCCTAAAGCAATAACCAATTTTATAAAAAAAATATTTTTTTTTAATGGAGAATAGGCCTTATCCCTTCTCCAAACATGTACCAAGAAGAATGCATTTTTACTAAAACCCATCACTAGGGAAAGTGGATGCATATTGTAACAAATCATAAACAAAAATATTATTTTGTCTTGTGTCTATCAAAATTCTCTTGAATTATCCCAAATCCCAAGAATGCCCGTCTTCCGTCTCTTCCTAATTACCTAGATACCCTTAAGTGAATTGGCCAAAAGCCCATGTAGGGTTACATCATCTATTTAAGGATGATGTAGCTCAAAAAGTAGGAGGCCTCATTTTTTAGTCTTCTTTAATTTTAGAAGTATCTCTAATTTAAAGGCTTCTTCCCTAAGAAAAGGATCTCTCCCAAATTTGGAGGTTTTCTTCCAAATTCATAGGAGACTTCTTCATTCTTAGAGGAGCTCAAAATCTAGAAGAGGAAGGAGAGAAAGAGAAGGAAGGAGGAAGGAGGAAGAAGAATTAAAGAGGAGGATCAAGAAGAAAGGAAATAGAGCTCAAATTCCATTGTAAGTATTCCTTATCTCATCTAAAATTTTATAGAATTTTATCTCTATGCTAGTTTAAATTAGGACTATGTAGAATTTAGAATAGTTAGAAGGATTTCCATGGATCATCATGATTTGACTGATACTTGCCTTGATTTTCCTTCATGATCTATGTTGAATAGCAATTCATGTTAAGATGAGTTGATTTATTGAGAGTTTTCATTGAATCACATGGAATTGATTAGATCTAGTTTAATTGCTCTTAGATTTATATGAATTGCATAGATTACTTGAATTTCAATAGATCTAAGAATGTTGATTGCAAATTTTTCCTTTTATTTCATGATATTTATCAAATCCATGTGATATTTGATGGTTTGGAGGTCACGAGATGTGTGTTTTGGCATTTTATCAATGAATTCACATAAAACACTTGAATTCGAGGAGTTTTGATTGAATACATGAAATGATACAATGAAGAGCTATGTTTAGTTAAAATTTCGATTCAATTCAAATTCATATTTATTGAAAGATTTCTTTCAATTTTCTATATTTTTTGTGATTTTAACATACTATTTATATTGGAATGATTTCATGTATAAATTATACCATTCATATGTATATTGGATTAATGGAAGTGTGTATATAAAATTTCAATCAATTCTCCACATTGATCTTGTGAATGTAAATTAAACCATAGAGAAATAAATGTGAGCTCCATTATGAAGCAATTTGAGGCATTTTGAATTGAATTTGGGGAATAAAATATAGTTTTAGAGAAGTTTGGACACATAAATCACTCCCCAAGTGGTGGTCCTTTATAGTACTGCCAACTGGAGGCAGCCATGGGAAGAACCGCCAATTAGACCATGCAATCATCCAAAAGATTAGCCCCTCTAGGAAAGCAGTCATTAGAATGACCCCTAAAGGGTTCGATGGTCATTCCAACAATCTGCCCTAGGGGGCTGCAATTATAGGACGGACCACGGATCTCCTAGACTCTTGGGTGTAGTCTTTCACACAATTGCTTCCCCTGATAATGCTCCAAATCTTTCAGTTTAACCAAAATGCCCTCTTATCTCTTTAACATGTCCCCAAAATGTAAAATGCGACAATTATGAATGTTTTGTATGCAACAACAAACCAAGATGAATACAAAAGGGATCTATTAAGAGAGATGTGAGAATATCAAGATTCTGCATGTATGATACAACTCAAGGCAACGTACTTTAATGAAAACATATGGATGTATGTTCACATGAGGTTATTTACTTGTTAATGTATACGTTTACAGGATTATGTTTGTTGCACACATAGACATTTCATCTCTTTGTTTGACTTACAAGAGCCATTCAATGGCATCCTTGTGAGATTTCAACTCTTATAAGCAACTCATTTAAAGAACTGAAATTGGCCATGTTAAATAAGCAACCATCCATGTTACAGGGGATTGGGGTGTTAAACACCTTCCCCAATCATAATTGAACCCTGAACCTACCTTTGCACTCTGGTTTGACCCAACTTTAGAATTTTTTGGGTCTCCATTATAGTGAATCCATAAAGGTGTCCAAACACCTTTTTGATTGGTGGTGACTTTTAAACCTATACTTAAACATAGATGATGTCACAAATACGCATTAGGATGACCCCCACGGTTATCTACTTAACTTGTCATATCATATTATTTGTTGTGGCTAATGGGTCTAGCGTTGCTACTTTAAAGGGTTTTCATTGAGGAGTTGAAATCCCCATGACACCTTTAAATGGTGTTTGTGAACCATTTAAAGAAGTAAGCGGTTCTCTGCATGTTGCCAAGAGTTGTTTATTGAGAATTTAAAAGATTTGAGATTTAGAAGTTGTGCTTCCCTAGGTGTATGTGTAATAAATTATTATTGAATAAGAGTGTGCTAGCTACCCATATGAAGTTATACTTAAATTTTATGTCTTGGTGTATGTGAGGGAACAATTTTTCGGTTTTTAGTAAAATGTGCGAATCAAGGAATTACCAGGGGTTGGTGGTCCTTTAGATGATCACATGGCCTAGGGGGCATCAGCTGGATGATCGTCGGACCCTAGGTCTCTCAGGGTTTAGGCGGTCACACCTAAGAGCCCCAAGGCTCAATGGTCGTCTAAACGATTACAAGCTGAATGTAGGAAGTTATTCAGACGACCATCGCATCTTAGAGGCCAATGATTGTCTAGACTACTGATGGGTCTTGTTTAACGGTTGTTCACAGGACCATCCACCGGCAAGTGGTCTTGTGATAGATCACTCATCATGAGAGATTTCGTGTTCAAACCCTTTTTAAATAAGCCATTTTACTCGAAGTTTACTAAAAACACTCTAAATTGCATCACAACCAAACTTAATTCTCTTTTTTATTTCTCAATCAACATCTATAGAACTATATAATATAGATTCATAAAACAATATCATTCAACTCATAATCAGTCACCCAAGCATGTTCATAACAATTCTACCACCAAAACCACTCCCAAATAGCCTTACAACATGATGAAATAAAAAAGAATACATCAAATTAAAACAAAAACATACAATAATCATGAATTTTCTATGAATCAAATGATTTTACAACTACTCCTTAGATCTCCATCATATAATTTCATAGATTCAACAAAAACTCCTTTAACTCAAGAATTTTGGGTGAATACATGGATCAATTATAAAGAGAAGCTTCCTACGAATTAAAATAAACCAATAATCAATTGAAATTAGTAGTTCTTTTCGAATAATGCAATAAATTACAATTTATCTACATAGATATTAGAAATTACCTATACATATGATATCTTTGTAGATCTAGGAATTACAATCACTATTTACTTAATTTCACATGAATTCATTCAAATTTATAATAAATCAAGCAATTAAACATGAATTATTATATGTAATGAATCATGGAGCAAATTAAAACAACAAATCATGCAAAACATGAAGATCCATGGAAAATTATCTAAAAATTCTGATTACATGATCCTAAGCCCAAACATGCTTGAGAATAGAAAATTCTACAGGATTTTAGTAGAGAAATACTTGCAATGCAATTATCTAATTTATATCTCTTTCTTTTGCGTCTCATTTTCCTTCTTATTCTTTTTTCTTCTATCTCTCCCCTCTCTAATTTTGGAAATTCCTCACATGAAAAAGATCTTCTAAAATGGAGAAAAAACTCTTAAGATAGAGAATGTCATAAGAGTGGAGAAAGACCATTTCCATTTGGGTTATGTCATCCTTAAATAGATGATGTAACCCTAATAAGCTTTTAGACAATTCACCTAGGATATTTCGGTAATTACGAGGCGAAGGGTGTTTTTAAGATTTAAGGTAGTTCAAGGACATTTTGGGAGACACAGAACAAGGAACATTCTTGAAATATTCTTCCATGCTAAATCTTGTATGGATATTTTATTTTCCAAATAATGGGTTTTGGTGAAAATGCATTAATCTTGTGTGCTTGTTTGGATGAAGTATGTTTTCAAAAAAATGCATTTTTATAAGACGAATTATTAGTGTAGTGCTTTTGACAATTATCATCGAATCGACCTAGGCATTTGCTGGAGTCTCCTGGTGGCCCTGTTTGTTATTTTGAGATTTATACCCCTAAGTTTTGGATGGATTCACATAAGTGGAAGATCGGTCCCTATCGGACCAAAATATGGTCGTGACACACCCACACACACACATATTATACTTGCAATCTTATTTTTTTAACTTTTCATTATAATACATATATAGGATTTATTTGATTTTTCATGATGTAAACATGGTTTCAAATACCTAGAAATGTTATACATGTCACTCGACATATATCCATGTCGACCACAACCAACACGAAATGTCACCTACATTGTAAAACTTCAATTTTTCTTTTGACACGATGTAAAATGTTGACGCGTCAAGAAAATATTTGATATATCAACATTCATCCTTAATCCATATTTGGGATCAAAATGGTCGGGACAAGATGATAGTTGAGGTTATATCCTTTTGGCCAAGTGAGGCTAGGTTTAGAGACGATCCAGAGTGTAGAGACATTTCTATGACGAGAAGAATGTAGGTGCCGGTAAGATGATTTCTCTTTCGATAAATAAATGTTATTGTTGAGTATTATTTAGATTCAACTTAATCAAGGCATGGGAAAAGAAGTTTTATTAAAAGGGGTATGGTATGGATTAGTGAAAGGGATCATCGTTAAATGCCCTCTACCTCTACGGGAACCATTGGTTCATCATGCATATGGTATTAAAAAAATGACAAAATGAATTGAAACCATTCATAATTATAACATAATATCCATATAATTTCAAGTTTTCAACATAATAATTATATTACATTATACCCAACAAATTACCCATTGTTAATCCCATGACTGATTATATCAGTTTGACTTTTCCTCTGGTGCAATGGAGCTTGACCCTTCATTTTCAATGAATTTTTTTTCAAAATTAGTGGATAATTTCCACGAACAACAGAATTAGAAATAATGCAACTACTAGAATCAAACTAGTCATCCACGTTTTCAACCATGGTATTAGAGACATGATTCACTTTAATCATTATTATGTGGTGAGGTTAAAGTAACCTTTATATAAGTTAGCTGAAAGTCAAAGGGAAAAATAAAAAATAAGTCTTTAATGAGAGGTCATTGGTTCTTTGGACTTGTTAAGAGGAATAACAGTTGGTTTAGTATATACAAATTTACAATATCTTTTGATGTATCATAAGGTTATTACTCTTGAGTATAAAAGCTAGTTCATTTTTTTTCTTCATAAATACCCCATTTGAAAATTTCTAAATGATCCTCTACAGTATTTTGAGTGAAGTAAAAATGAGGTTTCGATCTATGTATGTCACGTCACGTATGCAATCTTAATGAAGGTGAATGAAGTTTGGGTGGGTATGTTGAATCAGACCTCAACTTGTCATTGTTAAAAAAAGGACATTTTCTTTATTCTGAGCTTCATAACAGTTACGGTAGTAGACCATTTAGATTAAATAATGAATCCTAAATAAGGCATGTTATTAGGTGTTTATCCCTTCTACAATGACCAATAGAATAAATGAGTCATTTTTTATAAGGAAATTGATTTCTATAAGATAAAATTTATAGTAGGGAAAACATCTTGAGAATAATTTGAGTAAAATCATTTGATTCAAATCAAGACTCCTCAGATATTGCAAACAAAGTTGTTGGCAACATGTGAATATGCCGAGGCTTGTTTATAAAGAATATCTCACAAACAAAACTTTGATGAATTTGGAAAAAAAAAGTTTTTAATGTGCCATTGACCTTTAAAAGTTACATTTATAAGGACATGTGGCAACTAATCTTAGGTTATGAAATATTTACAACAAATGATGCTTATAGTATACAATCACAACATGTGATATGTTATTGGCTTGACATTTGATCGCAGCATGGTAATAATATGCTTACAAATAACATTAGATAACAACATATAATTTATTTGTTATTGAAATCTCCAATTACAACATATGAGAAGATTGCAACTTATGAACCTACGATGACATAAATCCAGATTGTAACGTATAATATTTTAAGGTCATTCGATCATATCGCAACATGTGATATTAGATTGCAATATATAATAAACTAATGCCAATAGATGTCTCATCGAGATTCATGTAGATTAGGCTAGAGTCAATTTGAAAGGATCTCAATCCAATTGGTATTCAAGGTATAATGAGATTTAATGTATATCATCAATGCATCATTTCAAATATTAATATTTGAAATAATATAATTGGCAACACATTAAATGGAATTGGAGTTATCGAATAGAGTGTCACAAGCATTTTGTGCGACACCTCATTTTTGTTGGAAATTTCTAAAAATTCCCTTAACTATTAACTTGAAAAAACCAAAATGTCCTCATAGTTGATGGCTCATGTCTTTCATATTTAATGCATCGCTCCGATCATACAAATGGGTTCTACTTTTTACCCTTGCTTTATTATATAAAATACAAAAATACCCTTATATGGTGATAAAATCAGTTTAATTTGTTAGATTGTCATCATGAGATTATGAAATGACATTTTTACCCTTCATTTTTATGTAGGGTAAACTTCGTCTTTAATCTCTTGCATTCACTGAAATTTTTGAATTTATAGAACCCTAAAAACCAAAAAGCCTTTATGTTGCGAACCCTGAAAACCTTATTTAAAAAAAAAAATTGGTTGTCTTACAATGTATAAATTTTGATAGACTTTTTGTGGGCAATCTAATCTTAATGGACTTGAGAGTTTGTAAACTTGACTTAATTTGATATGGTTATGAGTTTCAACCAATAACTCTGATATGTTAAATATGTCTAAAGTCAGTCAAATTGAACATGCGATTTTTTTTTGTCATACCACGCCCTTAATGATATAAAGTTAAAAAAAAATAGTTGATAAGTAAATCTATTGTTTGGATGGTCATGAATTTGAACTCCTTCAAACAAACTGAATTCTAACCAATGAGATTAGTTGAACCCTTATTTTGATGGGTCATAACTCTATCACAGTCAACACATATTCTATTACTTTTTTTCATATCTTAATGTTTGTTTTTATACATGAACAACCCTTTATAACAACACATGTGACAGGTGCTAGATCTAAAACTTACAAAGGTACAATCAATTTTTTTTGTCATACTTGTACTTTTCAGCGTCTTTAGGGATAAAATTACTCGGTTGCAAGCCAACATGTTGTAATAAAAAGTAATTAAGCATGTTTGCCACTTTTTCAACCTAGAATGAAGATGAAATATTTAGCAATGACTTTAAAGGAAGTTAACCTATTTAGTATCAGTAGTAGTAGTAGTAATCCAGTAATCAAGGTTACCATCTCAGGAATAAAGAAATGAAAAATATTTTTTTCTGAACTAAATGCCAGCATACCCATAACTTTGTTTAACAAATTTATATCAATTTGGATGATCTATAAACAAATATCTCATAGTATGTATATTAATGTTGGCGGCCCTTGCTGTTTTCTATTTAATAAGACAAAATTCTAATATTTGACACTATCATCAATCTAATATTTGGCAGCAACATCGACAACAAGATCCAAATTGATAATTTAAATGAAACAATTGACAAATCACTCACCTTTATAACTAGAATGGTTAATTAGTGGCAATATATGAGAAATTTTTGTAAGACTAGCTTCGAATAACATTTCTTTGATCCCAACCTTATATTAATCACTTTATTCAAACCTCCTTTAGTATTGGTACATGATTGAGACATGATGTTCATACAATATGTTGATGGTCCATAATTAATTACTTTTCTTTATTTTATAGGTACAATAGAACCAAACTAGATTATAATAAATAAAACATGTGGTTAGATGTTTTCTAATTAGCCTTTACACATGCAACATGTATCATGTTAAGAGACTAATTTGAAATGTGTTATTATTCATAATGTATTAATTTGTGTATCTTATTGAAATCAACCATCTGCCACAAATATTTAATTGTTATAGAAATATCAATTAAAAAAAATTATCTATAGGAAAAGTTTACAAAGAAAACAAGAAAACAATCATTAAGTTGTAACACATTTAGGTAATGAACCATATTAATACAATGTTCAGACTACTGTTTAGTTAATATCAAATGGGTACAATAGAAAACACTTGTGCCAAAGTCAATATGACTTTCAATTAAGTTTTGATTTTGTGGATGCTTCTAAAAAACTGGCAATGCTAAATACCAAATAGAAGAGACCCATAAAGTGAAAGCTGTAGGAAAAATCTAAATGATTCATTAATACATGATATAATATATACAAACACATAAATACATGAATCCATATTATGAGCACTGGTTCATAGAGTTCTAGAGTGGAAGGTGGAGCAATGATCTCATATCTAAACCCTCAGTGCTTAACAAGAAATATTGGTCATTTTAAGGTTGAATTTGGCAATACGAATAAGGGTGACTCTTATATTATCTACAAACGAGTCATTTGGAGTTAGAAGTTTATTTTAAAGATTAATAAGGTATTGTGCACTGAGTTCATATGTCTTTTGACAGTCACTTACTCATTGACCTATTTGACATCTTTTATATTTTATCTTATGAATTTCTTTTTAGATAGTTATAATATATATGATGCATAACGTACAAAATGATACAAATATGGATAAGGTATGGGTATAAGGAAACCTATCCAAGTATTACTTTTGAAATTATATACAAGTGTCCCTGCATGATCTACAAATTTAGGGACTACCATGATTAACTTTGGAGGTAGGTTGATAGATATTTTTTCTATAAACTTAATATTTGACCTTGACACACTTGAGATTTAAGATAAAAAAAAGTAAATTATCATATGCCTTTAGGTTATATGTAGGAATTCTCCTCCCATACGACAATTCAAGGACTATTTCATTTAATTCTAATTATAGAAAAATAGGCTACCGGTTCAACTCCAATGATTCAACTACATATAATTATGAACAACATAAATGCAAAAATAAATAATTCACTTAAATACTTACGAGGAAGTAGTGGACTTCCTTTGCGTTTAAGCTATATTTAGGAATACCTCTCCAAAACCACAATTCTAAATAAAAAATTACATTCGAGAGTAAAAAATTAAGCCTCTAGGAATCAACATAGTGCCCAATCAATTTACAAATATAAATGTAATATTAAGTAATTTACAAATTCCAACAAAGAGTAATACCTTATATTTGAGGGTTCTTCCCATGTCCAATAATTCCAAAGTTCTCCCACATAACTCAAGAGGTAGAAGGATGACAATTAAGTTTCATCTCAGTGTTTCAATTGAATGCAAGTGTGGTTGTAATATAGAATATTATGGCAAATCATACGATAGAAAGATTTGTTGTTAATTGTCATTAGATTATGTTCGAAACACTATACCTTGCACCATGGTTTTAGGATTATTTCACATGATTCTAAGGAATAATTGAAGGTCATTGGGTTCTACTCCAATTCCCAAATTGAATTTAACTATGAATATATGATTGAATGGTTGACTTTAACTATAGGTTGGAGTACTAAAATTACCCTACTTTTAGGGTATGTTTAGATGATTATCTTCGATACTATATATTTTTAGGGTTATTTCACATTATTCTCGAGATAAAAGAGTATACCATGGGGTTATATTCCAACACTTAAACTACATATAATAAGTACAGATGTAATATGAAATGATTAGCTTCAACCATATAACAGAACAAAATGAGAACTCCTATTTTTAGGTTATATTTAGGAGTTTTTACCGTACATCATAATTAAAGTTTCTGTTACATAATTCTAACGGTAAAAAAGTAGGCTACTCGGTATAAACATAAAATAAAATAGAATAACAACAACAACAACCAACAACCTTACCTTTGATTATGATGGAAGTAGTGGGTATCCCCTACCTTTGATTGTGTTTGTAGGATTCTCCCATACACCATAACTCTCTAATCCCCATTATATAACTTTAAAGATAATATAAAAATCACTAAATTCCAATATAATGTTTAAACTCCATGCAAGCTTAAGATATATGTGTATACATTAACTATTTAATATAGGTTGCCTTTGGCATATGATCTCTATCCTTAATGTTACGATCTTGTGATTAAATCACCTTATTGTAATCCAATTTAAAAGAGATCGGATTACCTTATTCGTTTGGCTTCCATTTTTCTAAATGTGATATAATTTTAGTCGAACCATGGCACTCCCTATGTTGCTTTTGTGGGTGTTGAGATATGGGTTCAAAGATAAATCCTTACGAGACGACACAAGGAATTGTCTTCCAAAATTCCTTAGCTTGCCTAATGTTGCTTAATGGTAAAGAGAATGACACACACTCGCTCTATGGAGTTGAAAAGTGATAGTCGCATAGTTGATTCCAACAATCTTGGTGGTGTTGGGTCACTTATAGCCCAAGTCTTCAAGGTCTCTTTGCAGGGAGCATGTGAATCCAAGTCGGTTGGCTCTTATCAAAAACCCTTGCAAACACTCGGTGAAGATCTCAATTGCATACCGCTATGATTTGAAACACATTTTGAAAAGATGTTGCCATTTCTTCTGAGTCTATGTATGACTATATTGTTGTTTACCTTATCCTTTGCTCTTATTTCTTATATTTTACAAAGAATATATTGGAGAACAAAAGGAAGGGAATGGGTTTTTGGTTGCAAAAATCCTAAATTTTTGCTTCTCTTATTGCTATCGGCGTAGTAGCTTTATTTGCAAGGCGAGAGAATGGATTTATTTAGGGAGAAAGAGCATTAAAATTTATGTAGATATCTTTGAGAGATGCTAACAAAGGAGAAAATGCCATAAACCACCTCTTCCACCACCATTGATGAACCCTGGTTCGATTTCATCAAACAAATGAGATAGAGAAAGATATGAAAGACGCATTTATGTTTTTCTATGAATGTTCCAAATTGTCCTTACTTTGACACTTGAATTATAACAATTTGGAGCCTTTTTATTTTCAATCGTGATCTATGAGATTTAGATTGTGATTTTCAACATGATCACAAAACTAGACAAAATGCGACCATGGGTTCCGAATTACATTTCAAATTACACACCAAATGAGTCTTACGAGCTCTTTGTTCGTAATCTAAATCTAGATCACGATATGTGATTGCATGCCAAAGACAATCATAATATAATATAATAAAATAAAAAGTATAAAAAAACAAAATATGATATTATCTGAAATATAATATATACATGCCTGTCTAGCATGAAATGATAGATACTAAAGAGAGAGAGAGAGTGTGTGTGTGTGTAACTCCCCCAAACCCAGGCACAAATATGGATCCATATCACTCCGGATTTGGATTTGTTACTATTCATAAATCCAATAATCTACATAGAAATTAGGCCAAATCCTGGGCTCACAAGTAAGATCTAATATAGTCCACTTGTTCTTATTTGAATTTTTCTTAAGTCCACTTAATCCAATAATCAAATTTCAATAGTTTGCGAAAGTGGAAGTATTCATTAATCACATATATTCAGATCAAAATGCAGAAGCGTAATCTAAAATCCACAAAGATCATAGTAGTCCAATAGTATCATATCAAAAGAGAGGTATCACTAGGGTGCTCTCTCACCCAAATATACAAAGGGAAACATCTATTAGTATGAAAATATGATCCCAATACAAAGGGGAGAATCCGCAAATATATCCAAAATACTGATTAGAAAGACGAAAGGAAAGTTGTGGATGATATAGCAAGTCCCTCAAATGGAGGACCTGCAATAATAATCAATTTAAAAAATAAACGGTTGGGTTAGTCCCAACCTGTAAGAAATCTAGTAGACTATAAATAATCTGAAGTAAAACACACATCTGAATACTAACATGTTCAAAGGTCAATACAAAGCCAAACAAATATTAAGGTAATAATCACAATCATGCTAGTACAAAAGTGTTAATAGTCACATATCAGACAGAAGTCAATGGCTCAATACAAAGGTTTAAGTTTGAACAATATTTTAATGGGAGGATCAAAGCTCACAAATTCTATGACACATGTTAGTCTCAAGGGATCCAATGTTCTATGATTTCAGAGTGTTTGAAATTTGATGTTCAAAGTGTTCGAAGTTTACATGGTTCACAATGATCAAAGTAGTTTAAAGTTCAATATCCAAAGGTTTAATGTAAAGTATTCATATGTTGTGGTCAATCCCATGGATAGGTTTGATGTCCTTGTTATAGCCCCAAGGAGGAGGGTCAATGTCCTTGTTATAACCCCAAGGAGGAGGGCCGATGTCCTTGTTATAACCCCAAGGAGGAGGGCCGATATCCATGAGCCAAAGAGCATGTTCGAAGTACTTTTCGATGTTCACAGTATTCAGAATTCACAAGGTCCCATATTCAAAGGAGTCTAAAGTTCAATATTCAAAAAGGTCAAATATTCGATGTCCAAAGGTTTAATGTAAAGTATTCGTATGTTCTGGCTAACCCGACAGGTAAAGATCTAATCTTGTGTTAAACCCCACGAGTAGAGCCAATGTCCTTGTTTAACCCCAAGGAGAATGTCCAATGTCCTTGTTATAACCCCAAGGAGAAGGGTCAATATCCGTGAATCAAAGAACATGTCTAAAGTACTTTCTCACACTTAGACTTGTGAGTAAGCCAAAATAGTCAATGTTGGAAGTCCAAAAAGTGGTTCACATCAATAAGTTCAAAGGTCCACATGGTTTCAATAATCAGAATATTTTCATAATGTATAAAGCAATCGTAAGCATCACATTTCCATAAATCAATCATTTCAAGGTACATGATTCACTTAATTCAATGTTAGTGTATAATTCAATATTCATAAATTTGAAATCACAATGATTCATTAAGATGTCTCATAGAGTCAATGATTCAAACATGTAATGGGATTCGAAGGTTCACATGGTTCACATAATCACATATGAGGCATAGAGTTTAATAGATTCAATGAGTTCAATATATTTTCACATAAATTCAGAATTTCACATGTATCCCAATGAATCAAATCATAAAGGTCAGCCAGTATCACTTCTAGTGTTCTAAACAAAAGGCAATGCATAACTACCTTTCAAATTGATCATAATTAGAATAGATCTTGAAGGATTCACAACTTCACACAATTTTTTAAAGATTCACATGAGAAAAGTTCAGATTTCACATGTTCCAAGGGATTTCATGAGAGAAATCAGTCCACACAATATCTAAGATCAATAATTTTTCACAAAATAGGTGTAGATTTAAAGAACAAATAAGATACAATGGTTTCAAGCATAGGTCTACCGAATTTTCAGATATTCCAATTAGAAAATAGTCATTCCAAGCATAAGGAACATGTAAACTTACTAAACAAGATGAAAACTGTAGATCTTACATGTTTTGAGGAATTAAATTCAAACAATTCTAACAATTTCAGAGAATTCTATATATAGCATCAAATAATTTGAAATCACAGGTGGGATTTACCTCAAATCACTCATAAAAAGCAAGATATACTTAGTAGAAAAGCTTAGATCGTAGGGTTCACAAGGTTCAATGGCTTAGATTATGAGTTTTCATATATTTCAAAGATTTCAAAGAGTTTCGAATACAAACTCCAAAGATTGATGAGAGATTTACATCACATCATCCATAATATGCAATATATTCTTAGTAAAGAAACTTAAGTCCAAAGTTCAAAGAGTTGGATAAATATTTCAGAGATTTCCAAAAGATTCAAATACAAACTCCAAAGATCAAGAGGAATATACACCATTAAATACACAGTAAGCTAGATATTCTTACAAAAGAGCTTAATCCAATGATTAAACCATATCCAAAGGTTTAACCAATGATTTTCTAGAGATTCCAAAGGGTATCGAATATAAATTCCAAAGATCAAAGAGGAATATACTTCATTAAATCCATAGTAAGCTAGATATTCTTATAAAAGAGCTTAATCCAATGATTAGACCATATCCAAAGATTTAGCCAATGATTTTTCAGAGATTCCAAAGGGTATCGAATACAAATTCCAAAGATCAAAGAGGAATATAGTTAATCAAATCCATAGTAAGCTAGATATTCTTATCAAAGCTCAAATCCAAGGTCTCCAAACAAGAAACCTTCACTTCAATCTCTATTCACACATTTTTTTTCTGTAAAATAAGCATAGCTCTAGCATTAGAAGAATAAAACTATGAAGTTCTAGTAGAAGAATAAGCTAATCTAGAAGGATTTCCATGGTTGGAAGTGAAACTTACTCAATTAGCAATAACTCATTATTTCTCTTCCAAAACTCCCTAAGTCTCTTTAACTCTTTATATTTTGATACAAAATAGGCTATTAGGGTTCTTTTAACTTATATTTAGGGTTTTAGGTTGAGTTGAGAGGGTCTTACACTCCCCAAAATGAAGAAATATCGTTTTTACCCCAAAAAATCACAATTTAGGTCATTTGGATCGATTCTGTCTTGATCTAAAATAGAGTTTTACAACTTTTACCCCCTTTCACGAAAATGATCATAACTCTCTCTAAAAAACTCATAATCAATTACCGTTTATTGGGTTGGAAACTAGACTTCAAGACCTTTCCACCAAGGTATAAATTACCCTTTAATTCCCTCGGGATTGGTGTCAATGGGTCTGATAAGTGATCCCAATTCTGTCGGCCTGTCAGCACT
Organism: Platanus orientalis; assembly: GCA_025762735.1. Taxonomy (NCBI): domain Eukaryota; kingdom Viridiplantae; phylum Streptophyta; class Magnoliopsida; order Proteales; family Platanaceae; genus Platanus; species Platanus orientalis. The sequence goes on along the minus strand of JAOXJP010238157.1, from coordinate 11,980 downwards.
GACTCCTTATGGGAGAACTGTCATAATTTTTATAGGAGACTTGTAATCATAGAAAGTTTAATCGATTAGAGAATAAACTCATAGATATATCCAGGGATGTATGGTTTGTATTATAATTCACTTAGTATTGGTGTCGGTCGGCCTGTAAAATTACCCCAAATGAGAATTCAATGTAACTTTTGAATTTGATAGGTTCGAAGCGCAACTTGGGTTTTACACTTCTAACTTCATCCAATGGGTTCCTAAACCACTCCATAGTTTGTTTAAACATGTGAAATGACATTTTTAAGCTTATAGGGATAAAATTACAATTTTACCCTTTTTATATGAAACAGGGCAATACACACACACAGCTAAACATATAAATATCCTAGGCATTGAATAAAAAAAAGTAAAAAAGAAAACATATAGCATGACATGTAAAAAAAACAATTATACTAAAGTAGGGCATAATTTTATAACATATAAATATATTAAAGCATGACATTAAAAAGATGGTGTTATACTAAAATATAACATAAGAAAAGAGCATGTAATTATACTAAAGCATGCCATATAAAAAGGAACATGCAACTATAAGAAAGTATGTTATAAAAAATGACATAAAATTATCATAAAGCATAATGTAAACACAAAATATGCAACCATATTAAAGTATAGCATAAGAAGACAAGAATATAAAGGGGGAAAGCAATGAAAATAACTTAATAGTTATGGAGTAATCTCCAATAAAATATTAAGCTACAATGTTATGTCAAGAGAAGAAGATGGTAATCCCCTTATCACTTTTGTGGAAATGAGTTATGAAATTTTTAGTTTTTTGCTAAACTTTGAGCAACAATAAGTTAAGTTGAGCATGCGTTAGCACAAATGATTATTTATATGCATTGATTCTCTCTAGATGGTGGCAGTTATAAAGAGGTAGACTAGTGGACCGTGGTATGCTTGTACATGGACTATGGTATGGTTGTACATTCATTAACAAATTATAGACAGTGATGCACGAGTTCAATTGCATGGACTTCTCACATGTTTGGAGAGAAAGTAACCAACGTGCTAATTTCTTTCTACTTCTATACATGAAATGATCAAATTATTATATGTCAAAGTAATTTTTTTTTCAATCTTATAAATATTATAATGAAGAACAATGATCAATTTATGTGTGCTCATGGATAAATTTCTTTCAAATATAATTATTTACCTAAGAAATGAATAATAGGAATAAAGTAAGAAGGAAAATGGTAGAGACAAACAAATAAAAAAGGTGGTAAGAAAAAGGAAAGGAAAAAATAAACAGAATAATTATGAGATAACAAAGAAGGAATAAATAAATAAATATATAAAATGAAAGGAAACATACAAAGAAAGGGAGAAAGAAAGTGAAGAAAAAATAAAAAAAATAAAAAAAATGAAGATATAAGAAGAACAAGAAGAAGCAATTAAAGAAAAAGAGAAAGAAGGGAAGATGGAAAGAAAGAAGGAAAGAAGAGAGCAAAGAAACAAAAGGTAAAACTACTAAAATAAAAGAAAAGTGAGAAAAAGTCAAAAACAGAGAAAGGGTGATGTAGCCTAGGAAGGGGAGGGAAAACTTCTCTTCTATTTTGTACTGAAGGGAAGACTCTTTAGATATCCTTATTCTTCTCATTGCCTCTTTTTATTATTATTTTTCTTCTCTTTCTCGTGTAAGGGCAAACAAAACTCTTTAAAGATCTTCAACATAGACATAAAAGGAGTGAGATTTGAATAAGAGAATATTAAAAGGGATTAATAGAGGATAGAGTAGTGTAGTAAAGGAGAAAAGGAAGAGAAGTGTGTGGATTGGAGTGAGAATTAGAGACAAAAAAAGGCAATAAGGTAGAAAGAGGGTTTAGATGGAGAGAACATGATCTTTAGGTTATCGAAGAGGAAAGGGAGAGTGTGCAAAGGGAAGAGAGACTATAAAGGTGATAAATAAAATCAAGGGATTTTTCCTAAATCGGTTCAAGTTTTGGCAAAATTGCCAAATAATGAGGTAAAAAAATTATTTGCGAAATTAGTTTTTAGTGATGGTTGATTACTTTTTTGACCCTTGTACAGAATGTTAAAAACCTTATAAACAGTAGCGTTAAATACCTAGGGATCATGTTTAAGGAGTGAGAGAAAGAGAGTTATAGAGAGAGAGAGAGTCACAAAGCTAAAGCCAGCAATATTGTAGGTAGGTCCAAACATGGTGTACTTAAAATAGTACTTTATGAGGAAGAGCTTAATATAAGGTATCTTGTCACCAATGGCAGCTACCCCTTTGTTTCAACTCCCTTTGGGTAGGGTCTCATCGTACTCTTCAAGAGTGTTATAGATTTTGAGCTTGGATTGGTCGAAGTTTAAACTCTCTATAAGGTATGTTACAAAGGACCCCTTTGATACCCCACATAGTCTCCGTTTCTTTTGAGATCTTTCACGTCTGTGATTGTAGGACAGAGTTGTTTTACCGTTAACATAGAGGTTAAGTTGGCTGTATAGCTAGACGTCAATACAAGAACCACAAATATCTATACGATTACCACAAACCTTGTTAATTGCTCATAATCTCCACAAACACACACAACAAGCTGCAAGGAGAGAGAGAGAGAGAGAGTTGAAGGAGAGAGAGAGTCACATGGAGAGAAAGTTCCAGGAGGGAGAGAGAGAAAGAGAGTTATAGGGAGAGAAATGATGACAATACCATGCAGTTGGAGAAAAAAGTCAGAGAGAGAAAGTTACAGGGAGAGATGATGATGATTAGGGGTGAGCATGGGCTCGGGCCAACCAGAACCAACCTAGTATAGCCCATCATTTGGCTAAAAAAAAAAAAGCTTGGCCCAATGTAAGCCCGACAAGGCTCGAGCCCGGTCCAAGGCCCAAACTTTTTTAAAGGGCCAGGCTTGGGCTTACCTCAACTCGGTCCGAGGCCCGAACTTGTCTATATATAATATATATTTGTATGTATTATATACAACTTATTAAGGGACTGTTAGCCAGGCACCTGTAATATAATCATTTCATTCCAAATTTCTAAGGCATTTATACCCATAAAGTAATGGTTCAAAATGAACTCATTCAAATTTATACTTTTTTTATGAATTCATTCAGGTTTATACTTGATAACATATATCATTTCATTTTATAAAAAAACCTAAGATGACTTCATTTCTAATTTTAGTTACCAATCAATAAAAATCTGAATGAGTTCATTTTGAACCATTACTTTATGGCTGCAAGTACCTTGGAAATTTGAAATGAAATGATTACATTACAGGTGGCTACCAAATAGGCTATAAGTCTTTTCAAAATATTAATAATTCATAGCTCAATTTGTAATTTTTTTTTGTAAAAGGTCTTGTGTTCAATTCTTAGTGAGAATAAATGATTTTTATAGTAAATAATTTTTAGAATATAAGTATAAAGTTTTCTAAGCTTTTAAAAACTAATTAGATCTTATAGCTTAATTGGTAATGCATTATTATATTATTTAGTTGGTCTCGATTTCAAACCTTAACCTCATTATTCATGTTTTGTGAAATTCATGGGCCGGCCCAAAACCTAATGAAACCCATAGGGTCGGGCTTGGGCCTAAATATTTAAAAAATTTCAGGCCCGAACCCGATGCCTAATATGGTGGGCCTAGGTCGGGCCTACCATGGTCTGGCCCAAACCTGGCCCATGCCCACCCCTAAACATATTGACGATACCATGCAATTGGAGAGAGAGAGAGAGTTACAACGAGGAGAGAGAATTCATCTAGAAAGAGAGATATTTACAGGAAAGAGATGATAATGATATATATGCTAGGGGTATAAAAGGAAAAATATAAAACTTATTAACCATTAACTACCTTTTTTATTTATAATTTTAACCTTTAAAAACCAATTTGGCAAATAATTAATTTTACCTCATTATTTGGCAATTTTGCCAAAATTCTGAACCAAATTAGCAAAAATCCCTAAAATCAAATGCAAAATGGTAATTCTAAGAATAAGGGATAACTGGTCATTTTGGTAGATAAAGGATTTAATGAGGTAACAAAGTCATTTCACACCAAAGATACCTAGTAACCCTATCATATTAATAGATAGGGGGTAAATTTAAAATTATCATGATAGGAAATGGTATTTTAATAATTTGAATATAGCCTAAACAATTTTTTTGATATTGTCTAGAATGTTTTTTAACTTTGAACATACCTTTTTTCCATAATTTTCTTCTTGTTGATATGTATTTTCATTTAAATAGTCTCTAGTTGACTATCTATAAGGAGCGTTCAACTCATTGCATATGGTGCATGAGTAATGTGTTATATGGTTTTTATGTAGCCATTTACAATTGGAACGACTAGCTATTGATTATTTGATGTGAAATTTGGCCACAATTTATATCGCACCATTGTCTAGATATGTTGGGAGATCATAGATCTTGTGGGAGTGATCTGATGGTTATCAATATATTCATATTGAATCCCCCTGATATGGTCCATTTCAAATCTAGTTAACCCATTATCTTAGATAATTTGATGGTACCGAGAAACATGGAATGGTTGTTTTTTAAACTAGGCCTAATATATTCTCCATCAAATGGCCAAATTAGTTTTCGATGGTTTGATCTAATTTTTTAAAAAAGTTAGTACTAGTTCCTAGATTGTGACCACCACTTAGGTTATCTTAGGCATGAGACATGTAATCTTGGGATTTAGATCACAAACATCTGATTATGCAAGTTGTTTGAATTGAAACTAGAGAATACTCTCTCAAGAAAAGTTTCTCTTCCCTTTTCTCCTTTATCATTGTGAAACCATAGAACACCAAATAAATTGAGTAATGATGATTTTTGAAAATTTCTTTCCTCTTATATGAGCTATATTATCATTAAAAAGTTGTGCATTAATACAAGATAATAAATAAAGGATGATGCAAAAGAAGAAAAATCACTTCTAATTAGGGAGTAACCCTAGCTAGAATCACAATAAATAAAAAAATGAATAGACTTTATGTAAGAAAAACAGTAAGGATTTAATTCTTACACACGATAAAAAGAAAGAAAATGACTTAAATCACGATCAATTTAAGAAGAATTTAAGTCTATATCAATCGAGGAACCATAAATCTAGATCCTTAAAACCTATCTACATCTCCCGCAATTTTACCACTAGGATGATGGAATCTACAATGCAATGAGCCAAATACCAAGAAATATCAACACCTCCTACATTGTTTCTTGATACCAAAGGCAACTAGACGATTTTTCTCTATTTTCTTCCTCTTCTTCTTTTTGCTACTATTGTAACACTCTGATGGCACCAATCACAACACCTTATTTTTCTTTCATGATCTATTATAGATTAAGGAAAGTGTTCCATTGGTACCTAGATCCTTCAACTGAACATGGCCCCTATAAACATAAGAGGTCAATAATTTAAAATAAACAAATGAAGGCATTTTTAAAATAATTTTCTTAAACTTCTTCGAATTATTCTGTGGGCCATTCGATAATTTTTTAGGACTAAGGAAAGCCTCATTGGTGGTTCTTAATGTTCCTCTTTTTTTCTTCAATATATTTAATTTCCCTCCATCAACTCTCCCAGCGAAACCCTAGTGACTAATAATCTAAGGGAAACATATGTCTCAATTTCCCCTAAGAGTCCTCCATTCCACTTCACCTTAGCCCAATCGAAAAGATTAATGTCATTGATCTTTAATCAAGTGGGACTACATCTGGACAATAAAGCGGAAGCATCAAATGCTTTATTAGACGTCTTTAGTGCATCATGTTCATCCAAAAACATCGGGTTACCTCTGACATGTGATCTCATGCCATGGTCAAGGTATAGATTGCAATTTGGGCTCAAAGTATTTGTCTTTGGTATACAATTTCAACTATCATATTGAGATCAAAATCATTCTTCAACTCGATTTTAGTTTTATTTAAAAGCTTGATTTCAATCTTTTAGATCGTGATTTATGATCATCGTCAGATATATTGCCGCTCCTCTCCTTTTGCCTCTCTTCTCCATCTCAATTTATATTCTTTCATTAAACATCCAATGGCGCTCTTTCCCTCATTATACGAAAGATGATGATCATCTACCATAACTTCATGATTCGATCCAGAAACACAATTAATTAGTTTTCCTCAATCTTTGATGGTTTGATAAAGTTTGTTAAAAAGTTTAGGGTTAGTTGTCAGAGCGTGACCACTACCTATGTTGCCTTTAGCATGGGACTATGATTTTGGAATTTAGATCTCGAGATCAAAACTTAAGATTTCAATCCCAAGATCACATTGATCATTTCATGCCAGTCATTTAAAATGAAACTACGGAATACTGTAATACTTCACAATGTCTTAAAAGGGTAAAATTGTAATTTTTTCTCATAAGGGTAAAAATATCATTTCATATGTTTATACAAACATAGACATGATTAGAATGAGTCAAAGGACCATTGGACCACTTGGGTTTGACTTTGGAGGCCCAAGATGTAGAAAACCAATAAGAGAATTTAGCAAAAGTTAGTTGGGACCTATACATAAACCCCATGTCTTGTCACAAAATGGTGTGGTCGGTCACGAATCAAGGGGCCCACCTCTTGGGTGTTCCAAAGTCTACTTATGACTGATCACAAACCCCATGACCGGTGATCGGTCACAAGCTGTAACCTGTCACAAACCCCATGACCGGTCACAAGTCGTGACCTATCACAAACTATGTGACCTGTCATGCATGAAAATCTTGAAAAGTTTGGAAATTATGATTTTTCCACTTTTATGACGTGACTTACTCCCATTCAACTTCTACACGAATGGAATCTTGTTTGTGATGAAATATAACCACATTGTGACCTCATTTGGGTCTATTAGGCCTCTTAGAATATAAAAAAGAAGAGAGAGAATTGGGATATTTGGGAAGGGGGATAAACTTTTACCCAATTTGGTAAGTTCAACCCATCTTTGAATTTTTTTATTAGAATGAGTTATTTCCTTCCATGAACTACTTGGTTTCATTCATTTGATGTTAAATCTACTCTAATATTGTAGAGCAAGGTGATTTAAGGAAGTAAAGTAAAGGCTCCTTTGCTTGGAAACTTTGGATTAAAGCTTTTGGTAAGTAAATCTAGCTTTTTATGGGTGATTTGATGTAAATTTCTCTTTTGGTTTAAGATTATGTGATATTATCCATGGGATTCTCTGAGATTATTAGAAATCTTTGAATTCAATCCATTGAACCATGTAGACCTATGATTTCTAGCTTGTTTAGAAAGTTTTCATGCTCCTTATGCTTGGTATGACTCTTCTCTTATTGGAATGTTTGAAAATTTTGTAGATCAATGCTTTGAACCATTGAATCTTCCTTGATCTTTATATCTACACCTATTTTGTGAAAGATTATTGATCTTAGACATTGTGTGGATTGATTTCTTTATTGAAATCCTTTAGAACATGTGAAATTTGATTTTTTTTTCATGTAAATCTTTGAAAATCGATGTGACGTGAATCCTTCATGATCCATTCTATTTATGATCAATGTGAAATGTAATCTTACCTTGCCTTTTGTTTGGAACACTAAAAGTGATGTTGACTGATATCTATGATTTGATTCATTAGAATACCATGTGAATTTACATGGAAATATATTAAGCTCATCGATTATATTGAACTCCATGCTCCTTATGTGATTATGTGAACTAAGTGGATCATCGAACTCCATTACATGTTTAGAATCGTTGAATTATGTGAAATCTTAGTAAACCATTGTAACTTGATTTTTTGAATATCGAATTATATGTTAACATTGAATCTAAATGAACCATATGTCTTTGAAATGATTGATTTATGACAATATGATGTTTACACTTATTTTACACATTATGGAAACATCCCGATTATCAAAACTATGTGGACCTTCAAACTTATTGATGTGAACCACTTTTTGAAATTTGAACCTTTGACTATTTAGGCCCCGTCACCAGGCTAAGAGTGACCTTTGAACTTCAAACTTCAGGGCTTTGTCATAGGGTTAAATGTGGCCGTTAATGATCTAGGCTTTGGCATCAAGTTAAATGTGTCTACTAACTCTTTAAGCCTTGTCATAGGGCTAAATATGATCGTTAACGATATGGGCCTTGACACCGGGTTAAGTGTGTCCTATTGATTATGTGGGCCTTGACACCAAGATAAGTATGTCTATTTAACCTTTTGGATGTTAAACTTTGGACCCCTCCGAATATTGAACCTTGTGGACTCTGAACACTTTGAACATCAAACTTAGAATACTTTGAATCTTTTGAACTCCGAACATTTTGAACTATGTAAACTCCAAAAACTTTGAACATCAAACTTTGAACACTTTAAAATCATAGAACATTGGATTTTTCGAGATTAACATATGTCATCGAATTTATGAACTTTGACCTCCGCATTGAATTATCATTCGAACTTAGATCTTTGTATTGGACCATTGATTTTTATTTAATATGTGATTATTGTTGCATTGTACAAGCATGATTGTAATTATTATTTTGATATCCGTTTAGCCTTGTATTGACCTCTGGATATGTTAGTACTCATATGTGTGTTTTACTTCAATTTATCTATAGTATGCTAGATTGCTTATAGGTTAGGACTAACCCAGTTGTTTGTTTTCAGACTAACTATTGTTGCAGGTCCTCCATCCGAGAGACTTGCCACGACATCCTTAGTTTTTTTTCTTCTATTTTTACATCTATCATAGACATATTTGGGGGCCTTAAGTTGAGCCCATATTGGATGAGTAGACACTCAGTTCCCTTTTGTATATTTGGGTGAGAGGGCACCCTAGTGATATTTTCATTTTGACTCATTGTTATTTAACTATTGTGATTTCTGTGGTTTTTTGAATCATGCTTTCACATTTTTCGATCCGGATATATGAGATTAATGAATATTGAATTCGATTTCGCAACTATTGGAATATGATTATTGAATTAAGTAGACTTAAGGAAGATTAAATAAGAACTATGTGGACTATTAGAATGTATCAGGCCCATGACTTCGGCTATAATGACAGGTGATATTCGGATATATGGATTAGCTAACGAATCCATATACGGATCCATATCTGAATCTAGGTTCCTGGGCATTACAGATACTCTCCTAATAAAAGTTCATCTTACTTATCCTTCATCATAGTGAAGCCACAAAATACCAAATAAATTGAGCCACATTAATTTTAGGCATTTACTTATCTCTTCCACAAGTTATATATTGTTAAAAAAAGCATGCATTAGTACAAAACATTAAAATAAAGGATGACATATATGAAGAAGCTGGAATAATCATTTTTTATTGGGGAAGCCTAACTCTGATCACAACAAATAAAATTGCTAAGTAGAATTAATGTAGGTGAAGCCATAAGGATTTAATTATTGCACTTAATAAAAAATGACTTAATTCACAACTGATTTAAAAAAAAATGAAAGTCTTTTGATCGAGAACCTTAAATCTAAATCCTTAAAGCCCCTCTACATCTCCTGCACCTTTACCACAAGGTGATGAAATCTATAGTATGATAAGTTGAATATTAAAAAATAGAAACACCTCCTACAATGTTCCTTAATAAAGAGAGCTACGAAGAGATGACCTTTATCTATTTCCTTCATTTTCTTCATTCTATTGCTACCGCAATGCTTTTTGATGGTGCTAATCACAATACATTCTTATTATTCTTTCCTTGTCTCTCCTAAATCAAGGGAACCATTTCATCGATCATTCAAATAAACATAATCCCTCTAAACATAAGAGATAAAAGATTAAAAAACAAATTAAGAAAGCGAATAAGGAAAGCTAACTGATTGTGTAACTGGATCGATTGAATTGCAAAGTTGAGGTGGATGAACATTGTCTTGCGCATGTTGAGGGAGATAGAGCCGTTGGATGTCTAATGAAGGGAAATGAGAGAGGTGGAGAAGAGGGGAGATAGAGAAATAGAAAACAATAGAGGAGTAGCAATGAAGATGGTGATGACTTTATATCCCAATTTAGAAGACTAAGATCGAGCTTTTAAACACAAATTGAAATCAGACTGATACATGGACTTGATCCCAACATCATGGCTGATTATATACCAAGGACATACACTTTGAGCCCATATCGCATTTTAAGCATAGATCATGATCCAATATCACATGCCAAAGACAAACTTAGTGTTTTGGGGGTGAATATGATGTATCTAATATGTCAAATAAAGTATTTAATGCTCACTTTTTATCGTTCTAGTGTAGCCATACTTGATTAAAGAACAATAATAATAGTCATTTAGATTTGGCCTAGGTAAAGTGTAATGAAGGATTATTAAGAGACATTGAGACATATGTTACCCTTAGATCATTAGTCACCAATGTATGATAGGTAAGGATTATAGAGAATAAAAGATTAATATTAGAGAGAAAAATAGATATGTTGAGAATTCGAGAAAGGAGCCTTCTTTGCTCCGTAGAAATTATCGAAGGGACCAAAGAATAATTTGAAAGACCATAAACTCGTGCTACAATTAGGTTGTTACGCATACATCTCAATCACACAATAATCAATAAAAAAAATAAAAATGAAAGAACCATAAATTGATTGATGTATATTTTTTTTATTGAAATAACAAAAAATTAAATATCGTAAAAATATATTAATCTCTAATTGGTGAATTGTTCAATTTTGTGAGTTTACTTTATAATATAGCCTTGTTTGCTTTAAATTAAATAATCCCCTTAACTTATTGATAATAATCTATTACATGCATTTACAATCATATAAAATGTATCCATCATATTTTAATTTGAATTGTGCTTTTAATTGCTAATCATGTTACTTCATCTTAGAATAGCTTACAAAAAATTTCATTTCATTTGCTAATCCATATTGCATTAGTATTTACGGATATGTTGATGAACGTATAATAATAAAATGGAATACTTGTCATTTAATACAATACAAGTGTGCTCATATGTGAAGGCATCAAACTCCAAGACAATGTAGTTACTTTCAAATAAATGTTAAAAGAATAGTGCACATGCATAGCCCTAGACCATAACTCTCATGACCATTTACTAATATTACAAACACTCATCAATTGGATGGTATATGTTTGTATTCATGACAATAATTGAGAAGAAATGTAAATTGATTTATGTATTGAGGTGCCCTAATTTATCATTCATAATAAAATCTATATGAAATTAATATATATTCTTTATAGTGTAGAATCTTTCTCATAATGTTAAAGTAAAATGTACTATAGTATACCAAATTTTCAAAACAAACAATTTGATGAGTGGTTTGACAATAATTTTGTGAACTTATTTTTAGCAATACTTGATTTTTGGCCAAAAATAAATACCAGGTACGCCTTTTGTATTGATTTTGGGAGTTGATTCTCAAAACCTATTTGCAAAACATTTGAAATCAACAAATTTATGATATTGAACTCTCAAAATCAAACCCACAAAATCATTTGTACACTTTTGCATGCATTTTAAGTTCTAAGTGAGTTCAAGTGGAAGAAATATCCATTGTCCTTGCAAACACAAGGCTATTTTACCTCCCCCTTGAATTCATTTTTTTGACTAATAATAATTTCTTTTTATTGTTTCAATATAAGAAGCGCGAAGCTCAATAACATGGTAACAACGACTAGTTCAACACTTTTTTCTAACTGTGATTTTTATTTATTTATTTTTTCATATCTACTTTGACTAGAGTTACCGGTAAACCTATGTTTTCTCTCTTCCATTTGGGTAAAACCTTCCATTTACATTTTTTTCCACAATGACTAATATAACTGGTTTATGAAAATGAATTATCATGTAGGATTATTTGAATTTTTAATCATGAAGATCAAATTACTGTTCCCACAAAAAGGAGGAGCCAGATACCGAACTAATGTTATTTTAGATATTAATATTCAAGGCCAGACTACACTGATGGTAGTATTCAACAACCA
>JAOXJP010238147.1:0-23591 GCA_025762735.1 Platanus orientalis | reverse complement strand
GTGATCATGGGAGAAATAATGTTCATGATCTGTATTTTTATGAAAATTAATCAAAAAATAAAGTTTTTCAAAGAATCAAAACAACACCCCCTACTTGGGGACCAATGTGATATGAATGTGAAAGTGCATATATAGTGATATGAAAGAAAAAGTGCAAATGTAGTGATATGAAAGTGAAAGCGCATGTGTTGTGATACGATAGTGAAAGTGCATGTGTAGTGATATGAGAGTGAAAGTGCATATGTAGTGATATAATAGTGAAAGTGCATGTGTAGTGATATGAAAGTGAAAGTGTATGTGTAGTGATATAAATGTGAGGGTGCATGTGTAGTGATATAATAGTGGAAATGCATGTGTAATGATATGAAAGTGAAAGTGCATGTATAGTGATATAAAAGCGATAATGCATGCAGGGGCGGAGCCAAGATTTTCTGGTAAGGGGGCAAGTAAAAAAAATTAGTTAAAAAAATATATAAATATAATAAAGTGTATATTATTTACTCAAAGAAATAATTTTCATTAAAAAGTCATTTACAACTGTGTACCATTCATTTACAAAAAATAATTGTCCACTAAAAATCCGTATACAATTATAGTGGCAATTGTCCTTGATGAGACCTCATGTTACATTAAAACCGGATGTGATAAAGAAGATAGTTAGGTCTCTTCCAGAAATGTTTCGACCTGAAGTGACTGCCATAGAGGAAAGCAATGATATTGACATTATTCTTGTTGAAGAATTGGTTGGGTCACTTCAAACTTTTGAAATGACACTCAAACCAAGTGCCAAAAAGAAATGAATAACTCTTAAAGTTGAAGAGTTATATAGCCCGGAGGAAAATTCTGATGATGAGCTAGCTCTAGTAACCAAAAGATTTAGGAAATTCTATAAGAAAAATACTAGAGACTTTAGAAAAAAAATACCTAGAAGACCTAGGGAATCTTGTAGAAGGAAAAAAAAATTTAAAGATGAAATCAATTGTTATGAATGTAAGGGGCATGCCGCTTTGTTGCCAATTGTGTAAACAAGAAAAATATTTTCAAATGAAATCAAAAGGCAAAAAGAAAAAGGGTAATGGCCACCACTTGGAAGGATAACACAGATGAGTCAGATGAAGAGAAATCAAGAAATTAAGAGAAATTTTCACTAATTATTGTGGCATTTGTAGCTTTCATTCATGAATCCAATGATGAATCAAGTAGTGAGAGTGAAGATGATGATGGAGATGATGAGGGTTTTAAGAAGCTTTTGACAAGCTCTTTGAAGAGAGTGCTAGCTTAGAAAAACTAGTTACTCAAATTAGGAAAGAAAAGAAAGAATTATTGAGTAAACTACAAGTTCTTTGACTCATGTAGTATTTATCAATTTCATTCCTAGTCTTATGTATAGGATTATGTCTCAAAATGTAAATTAAATGTAAGTTCCTATGAGTGAAGACAATCACCAAGACAAGGATCATGTCCAAGATCTTTAAGTCACATGAATAAGTCGCCGGAAAGCCACTAAGAACCATCATCAATGCCATTATGAGCTCAACAAGTAAACAAGGTAATTAAAATCAAATGGTTACTGTTGTGTGGGTGTTCTCTAATCTTTGGACCATGGTTGAGATTTCAAGAAGAGTTGCATGACTCCCTAAATCCCAAAGGATTCCAAAACGAACACCAAGGAACACTAAAAAATGGCTCAAAAGCAAAGTTATAGGAGAGAGGGCTTACTGGGCAAGCCTAATTGACCAGGGGGATCGATCGAGGTGGCTTAGTTGCTCCAAACGGTCATTCTTTTGATTGTTGGAGCTGGCCCATTTCAACTCCCTCATAACTTTGTTTTTGAAGCTTAGAAGTTTTTAACACTATATTATTGACTCTAAAGAATCTTTGAGCTTGCATCTTGAATCAACAACAAAAACCTCAGTGTTCTTGAGCTTGTGAGAAAAATATTCTAAAAGAGAGAGTGAGCAAAGGTTGAAAAGCTTTGATAGGCGTATCCCTATTCACCAAGCCTAAGAGAGAGGCCCTTGAATCTTTAAGGAGCCATCAAGGAAAAGCCCTTGAGGCTTCAAGGAAGCTTAAAGAGCTCGTGACCTTCTTTGGTTCCCTTGAGAGATCTTCACACTGGTGTGAACCATCAAGCTACATTTTCCTATTAAAAAGTTAATCACCACACAACAAAAATCTTTCACTACCACTTGAGGATGTTCATTGGAATCACCAAACTTGAGGCACTTGCCAAGTGCATTGCACACCTCTAGAGACATTGGAGGGAGTAAGTGCTCAACCGAGCACTATTCATAAGCTTGGTTGATTTTCTTGTAATGGATAGTAGACTATCAATAAAAATCAGCATACCCCACCGTGGGTATTTGAAAGTGGATGTAGGCCATTGTGCCGAACCACTATACGTCTAGTCTTGTGGGATTATATGTCTTTGTGTGCTTGATCTATATTTTACACATCTTATTTGGAGTACTATCATATTTAGGTTGCAATTTGTTTTAGTTTAGCTCAATTACATTCCCAAGCACTTGTTGAATATCCTATCTTGCAATAAATTGTTAACTAAACACTCTCATACATCACACTTGAAATCATTCGTAAGTGTTCATATTATAAAGAGTTTGAAATTAATTAAAGAAACATAATTGGATAACATTTGATCTAAAAAGAATTGAAAAGGCTGTGTAAATCCTATTCACCCCGCTCTAGGATAAATTGATGTAGAATTACAATTACTAGGAACAAACTACAAACTTCTAGAAGAGAACCTAACACTTAGAGAAACTATTAAACAATTGGAGTCAAGCTCAAAGGGTTTCTCTTTAGAAAAGGAAAATCAAGTCCTAAAGCACAAAGTAAATTCTTTGGATTTGAGAATGAAAGACCAAGGATTAATTCTCAATGTGGAAAATGAAAATAGGAAAATGGAGAAGAGAAAACTAATTGAAGAAAAAGATATCTTAGTCAAAAGGATTCTAGAGCTAGAAATGAAAGAAAAATCATTAGAAAAGAATAAAGAAAAAGTGGATGAAAATATCTCTAAAATCTTAAATCTAGAAGAAATAGTAAATGCTCTAAATGAAAAGAGATAGAGTTTAGAAGACACATGCGCCGAACTTAGTATAAGAAACTTTGAATTGTACAAACAAGTCAAAGAACTTGAGGAGTACAAAAGAAAGTCTATTAACCTTCTTGCCCAATGTAGTGACAAATTCAAAAGGATGCTAACTATGGGTAAGAATAGTAGTGATAGGAGTGGACTTGGATTTAGTTCCACAAATCCTCCTACCCACAACTAAGGGAAAAAGAATGTCTTTGTAAAAGAGAAATGAAAGGCTCATGGTCCTCCCCAATGTTGTTTTTGTTCTTTAAAAAACTTTAAGTTTTTGATTAATTTTTATGAAAATACTGATCATGAACATTATTTCTCCCATGATCACCATATGAAATACTAGGATTTAATCAAGGAAGATTAAGAAGAATACCTCAATGGCTAAATTAGACATAAAACGATGATCTAACCCGGTCTCCAAAATATCTACATTTGCTCTAGAGTTCGTCGTGCTTCTCCCAACCTCAAAAAAAGTTATAGGTCCCATTATGATCGTGGACACCTTTATTTATTAAGTTTTTGATAAGTTAAAGAAACCCTAGGGGGTGTGGGATCCTTATGGTATTTTTATCCTGAGGCTATGAGATCCAGTATCTTAAATTAAGTTAAATTGCATTACGGTCACTTTTATTTCTTTTATTGATTATAAACTGGCACACCACTAATTGCAATAATCCCTATTATATATTGCAACTAAACTCCCCAAAATAAGAAAATAATAATGAGGCCATTCCTTACAGATATTCCACAAATATGTCATTCCACTATACAATATTCCTTAATGACCTTTAGGATGATAAAATAATCACTGTCCAACCCCTTTGGTCAATCGAACATTATCATTAGGAATTTAATGAATCAATTAGACATTTAAAACATTTTTTTAATAAAATCATTTTCAAAATTAAATATATCTATTATAATAGAATTTTGAAAACATTTGACAAATACTTTATCAAGAACCACTAGCACTAGATTTTCATGTCTAATCAAATCATATATTTCCTATACCAAATATTCTTCCATTTATAGGTAATGGATTTCTTGTTGGGCATTTGCATCCTCTCAAGTATCATGTAGGCTATCCAAATTACCCATGATATAGCCTCCAATTAAGCAGCATTGGTTGGTTGTTTTAAATAACTAATATGACAACTTAGAGAAATACAAACCCCTCAGGTCTAAGAACGAGTCTATAAATATGAACTACCCTTATCTTGAAAGTGATGTTTTTACTAAGTGTGTTTATAATGGATCACTTTAATTCATTTATATAATGCACCGACATATATGCTTAGAGTCTTACTCTAATGACTAAGATTACATCATCCTTTATATGGTAGCTCTACATGTAGCAGCCTTATAAGTGATGTACCCAACATCACCCATAGCTGTAAAGTTTTATGTCTATAAGAACTGGATTGTCAGATTTCTTTACATATTCCAATGTATCTAACATCATACTATGTTACCTGAGGACCACCTATCTCATCTTATGAGAACAAATAATTACACATTAAGAAACTAACACATGTGATGATGGAATACAAAGTTATTATTAATTTAAATAAATAAATAAAATTGCTTATATTTTATGTGAATGGATTTGCTAGGACACATTTCCAACAATCTCCCACTTGTCCTCAAAGCTAATCACTAAATGGTCAAATACCCATTTGGTCAATGTGAGCATCCTACGCCTTTTGTAGAATTGTCGTGCCCCCGAAACCCACACCAGAAGGGCCATGAATTTTGGCACATGACATTAAACATTCATTCATTCATTCTTAGCCTATAAAATCTATATAAAATTTTAACTCATTCTTTTCATTTGCACGCAATAGAATTTTATATTACAGAATCAATCATTCATATCTCGTAAATCAATCTGTAATAAAATTTTCATAAACCCGAAAATAATCCAAAATCATGTCCTGGCATTCCCATTAAATAAACTAATAGTCTAACATAAATTAAACCATCATCTAAAATCAAATGTCATGCCTAAGCCAAAATCCACTAACTTATTACATTCCTTTCAAATAAACCGAAAATAAAATACTGAACTAAAATCAAATAAAGTCTCAATGTCTCATAACATGAATCCAATCTTCAAGCTTTCCAATCCTGCCTGTAAGAATCACTAAGCAACTATCTCCTTATCATTTGTGGTGCCAAATTTTGGGTGAGCTTGACAAACTCAACTGGTAACAATAAACTAAGGGATAACGGATCAAGACTGTGCAAGAATCAAAATGAAACATATAGTTGCATACCTTTTATCAATATACAGAACTGGACAATTAAATATTACAGAAACATATACTGAATTGAAAACATTAAAAAACATAAACACATAAACATTCAAAATAGAACAAAACCGGCATGTGTAACTGAGTTGAACTGAACAGAGCATATACATAAGCTAATACAGATAACAATTCCATAAGCCGGTATAAATAACAATTACACCATTTAATCTCTGGTGATAAGAGCCACATGATTCACTAATTTTATCTCCGGTGAGAAGAGCCACATGATTCACCAATTTTATCTCTAGTGAGAAAAGCCATATGATTCACCAATTTTATCTCCAGTGAAAAGAGCCACATGATTCACCAATTTTATCTCTGATGAGAAGAGCCACATGATAACCATTTATAATCCCCGGTAAAAGAGTTATTCACACCATAAGCTAGGTGTGCTGAGCATCATCTGTAACGATCCCAAACACGGATTCAGATATGGATCCATGTCACTTTGGATTCGTTACTGTTCATAAATCTAATAATTCACATAGAAATTGGCCCAAATCTTAGGCCCACAAGTAAGATCCAATATGGTCCACAAATTCACATTTAATTCTTAACTTAGGATCTTATGAGTCCATTTAGTTCAATAATTAGATTTCAAAAGGTTGCGGAAGCATATTTAATATCCAATAACCACACATATTCGAAACGATAATTTATGGAAGGGTAATCCAAACCACGAGGTTATAGTAGTGTCATCTCAATATCCTAAAATGAAAATAACACTACAATCTCCACAGTAGTCAATATAGTAAATATGTCAAATAACTACATCACTGAGGTGCTATCTCACCCTAAATAAACAAGAAGGAAGTGAATGTCTAATAATCCAAAATATGGCCTAGTACAGAGGGTCCAATAACATGCCTAGAACAAATAACATAAAAACAAAAAATTAGAGCGTATTAAGTTGAGTCTCTTGGAGGAGGGACCTACATGAATGATCAGTCTGAAAAATAAATGGCTGGGTTGGTTTTACCCTGTAAGAAATCTAGCAGATTATAAATAATTTAAAATAAAAAACACATCTAAATACTAGCATGTCCAAAGGTCTATACGAAGCTAAATAGATATCAAAATAATAATCACAATCATACTAGTACCAAACGTATCAACAGTCACATGTTAGACAGAACCCAATGGTTCAATATAAAGATCGAAGTTCGAATAATAATTTAATGCGAAGGTCAAAACTCACAAATTTAATGACATATGTTAGTCTCAAGAGATCCAATGTTCTATGATTTTGGAGTGTTCAGAGTTCGATGTTCAAAGTGTTTATAATCCACATGGTTAACAATGTTCGGATGTTCAATATTCAAAGTTCAAAGATTTAAAGTGTTTTGAGTTCGATGTTCAAATAGTCCGAAATTCACAAGGTTCAATATTTGAAGGAATCCAAAGTTCAATATCCAAAAAGTTTATTGTAGAAGTCTAAAGGTTTACTGTCCAAAGTCCGAAGGTTCAATGTTCAAAGTATTTATATGTCCACACGTATCCCAAAGTGCTCACATACCGTCCTACGAGTGGGGCTCAATGTCTCCGAGTGCTTACATATTACCCTACAAGTGGGGCTCACATATCTTTGAATGCTCGCATACCACCTAACGGGTAGGGCTCACATATCTTTAAGTGTTCGCATACCTCCTTACGAGTGGGGCTCACATATCTCTAAGTGCTCGCATACCGTGTCACGCCCCAAAACCCATACTTATACTGCTACAAATTTTGGCGCATGACATTAATCCATTCACATCAATGTCATTTAATTTTTTTATAATTTTTTTCTCATCTTTTCTTTCATACATATGCAGCGAAATCTCATAATCAAATCATAACCATTCCATTAAAATTTAAAATCCACAAACCATATTCTATAAATAAAATCCCATAGTCTGACATAACTCAAATAATAACAAGCCATCTCTATAAAATTGAAACTTTGAACTAACCAATAAAATATCTTCAAATAAAACTAAAATAACTGAACTAAACTGAATCAAAATAGGTCTCTAAACAAATACTGAAATAATAACATAATGTCTAAAAATAACTAAATCCAATCTTCATTATTGCTCTTCTTCTTGGAATCCAAGCTACTCATCTACCCTATCATCCTCATCATCTGAAAACAATGGTGTCAACTCTGTAAGCATGACTAACTTTGCAAATAAATAGGAACACTTAAAACATACTGAAACACTTGGGTCAGTGAACATGAATAATTTCATAAAAATAGAACTGAGCATGCTTTCAAAACATTTACTTATTTATAACTTATATACTGAAAATAATGTTTTCTAAACTAAGAATGAGCATATAATATATTAGAATTAAAATCAAGATACATAACTAAACAAAGATATAGTTTGAAATACATAACTGAAATACTAAGCTGAAATGGAACATATAACTATCATATATCTGAGACCAAATCAAACAAATATCTAAAATCCACCACACGTATTGCGAGTTAGACATCAAATAATTAAATCATATACCGAAAATCCCCTACACGTGTTATAAACTAGATAATATGTAACATAATAGAACAGACCCATCTACGATTTGATGGTAAGATACCACTATCTCATGCTTAGTGGCAAGCATCAACTAACATCATCATTATGTGACCCGACAAAGAGGGTACCTGATCGCATCTATTTAAACCCAATGGGGAGGGCTCCATCAAATAATCCGCTTTGATGGAAAAGGGATCTCATGTCATAAACATATACCCTTTCAAAATAAATGCATATACTTTACAAAAACTAACAGATATCAAAGAAAAATAGAAAAAAAATCTTTAAAGCAATCAAAAATCATTCTAATGATGCATAAGCAAAGGATCAGACCCACCTAAGCATATAACTCTAATGATTTACGTATTATAGTCTTATAACAATCTTTAAAAATATATTTTCTAAGAATCCCTTTGAAAACTCATTTGAAAACAGATATTCTTTCTAAATAACCTTTTCAAAAATCAAATTAAATCAACACAAAATAAAACCTTCATGGTCTTTTGTAAAAAAGAAATCAAAATCATCTAAGGACCTATATGGATCAAAAACAAAAGGTAGAACATAAACTTCATTCAAACAGATTTTCCCCTTTCAAAAAAATGGTTTCAAAAATTTTAAAAAGGAAAAACAATTATGTTTCTTTACAAAACTATAAACAATGAATCTAAGAACCTGAGATCAATGAAAAACAATGCTAAGTGTTTAAGTTATTTACAAAACGGATTTCTAAGCATTCTAAGAAACTATGGAATCAAAACCTTGCATAATCTTCATGATTTCCTTCAAAATGAGAATAAAAAATATTCTATGAACCTAAAGAATCAAAGTGATGTAAAAGTGTTCAACTTTATTTACCTTTTGATCTAAAATCGGGTTTAAATCAAAGCTTCAAGTTCCTTCTTCAAAATCCCCAAAATTCCTTTAAACCCTACCTTTCTCTTTGATTTCCCTTCTCTCATTTGTTCTTTGGATTTTTGTGTCAAATTAACTCAGGACTTAAATTTATATAGGTCCTAATAGAGTCCCAAAGCAAATAGGAAACTCTCCAAAGTCTAAAATTCACAAAAGAGCGACTTTCCAAAACTGACCATGAAGGGCCGATTGATAAGGTTACCCAGGACTAATCGATTGAGCAAATCAATCGAGGATCCTACCACTCAATCAGGTTTGGCCCATGATTTTTTATTTTTTTTTCAGCTTTTGCCCTCTTGCGCCCAAATGCCCATCTTTTTTTTGTTTGGACTCAGATTCACTCACCATTTGTTTCATTAGAAACTAAACTTTAAGAAATTTTACATGACATAAAGTTTGCTCACTAATTTTTTTTAGATTTGTACATATTTGTCTCTAAATCTGCACAAGTTTCTGGATCATTACTTAAGCGTTCAAATTCTTCTAAGTGTGTGTGAAACAAATGCAACATATATGCATAAGATGTGTAAGACATGTGTGACATGTGTGCAAAATAGGTGTGAATATGTGTGGGGTGTTACATTCTCCCCGCCCCCTTAAAATAAATTTAGTCCTTTGAATTTGACATGCCTTAAGTACGAGACAAATGTAGATATTTTTCCTTCATCTTGTCTTCACCTTCCCAAGTTGTTTCTTCTTTCAACTGGTTCCACCATAATATACCTGAAATTCTATGTATGATAATCCTAGAGTGGGTAAATAGGATTTATTTAAATTTATTTTTAATTATCCCTATTCAATTTCTCTTAACCTTGTTAATTGAATTTATCCTAGTGTTTTTGGCCAATTGGGTTTTGCACTTAATTGATTTTATGCTTGAATATAGAAGTGTTCAAATGTATTTGCATGTGGAATTGTTTTAATGGTTGATCATGTAAAGTAAATGCTAAGTAAATGAAACAAACCACAAATATTCACACAATACATAAGATTTATAGTAGTTTGCCACAACGGTCTACATCCACTATCAAAGCTCACCACCAAGCGACAATAATATTATTAAGATTGATATGAGTACAATCAAGATTAAAATTATAAGACCTACTACTTGCCTAGCAAGTTAACCAACATCTAGTGTCTCCAACAAGTGTGGTGTTTCTTCTAGTGTCTCGGCAAAAGGAAATGGTTTTAAGTATAAACACAAATATTTTCAAAAAATAATATATCTTTGAAAATTGGTTTTGCTTTTACTCACAAGATATTAAGCCTCTACGTAGGCAAATATAGGTGAAGCTCTATCAAGGGTTTCCTCACTTGGAAGAAGTTCCCAAGGACATAAATATGATGTGGTGGTTAAGATAAGCAATAAGCTAACCCTATCACAAGAATATATGCAATGAATGTAAACTCTAAGAAATGAAGCATGTGCATTTACCTTGAGCTTGAGAAATGGAGTTTGGGGGTCTTTATGTGTCTTTGGAGTGGAGGATCATCAACCTTCCTTGGGCTTCCACCTCTTTCCTCTACAATGTGACTTGGCTTTAGCTCAAGGAGGAAAGGAAACCAACCTCTCTTCTCTTCTATTGAAGGCTTGAAAGCTTAGAGAGAGTGTAGAGTATGGGAGACTTGGAGAGCTCAAACCCTTTTTCCACCCCTTAGAACCCTTAGGTTTTTTAGTGCTTCTTAGTTCTTCTATATTGGTCGTGGTCCTTCACAACCTTTCGCTTAATTTAATTTTTTTACCGCCCAGGTTGGAGCGTTCCGAAGTGGTCAAAGCACTCCCATTAGAATGCTTCGGCCTTAAGTGGGGCACTTGGGTGGGGGTCTGCACTTTTTTTAGCATACTTGAGCCTAGGCGAAGCACTCCAGCCCCTTGGGTGAGCACTCCCTCTATAATGAAGCACTCTTAACTCTAAAAGGAGCGCTCTTCCTACCCTATTTTCTACAATTTAATTAATTGTTCATTTAAAACTTTTTGAGAAATCTCCAATGCCTTTTTCAGACATGCTAGCGACTCTAAGGACACACAATCACCACAACTTACCCTCTTTACCTTTCGAGTGCAGGACAAGTATAGATGAGGCATGAAATCTTCAAGATGAACTTTGCATCATCCCGGCTTGCTTCCTTAGAGTCTTTTTGGTCTTTGGAGTTGATCTTCATGCATATGAAACCCAATAACCTCCTAGAGTCTAACATGACCTAATGTAGACATGCCATGTCCTACTCGATCATCCCATGTTTTTTCTACTCATGGAATTCATTACTTTTACATTTATAGTACCTTCATGTACGGAATCACCTTCGAACGTAGCACTTATTCTTTTCTATCCAAAATTTGAACCAATTGTTCTTTATATGATAGATCATGCTTGAATTGAAATGGTCCGTTCTCTATCACATGGGACAGATTTCTCATATACTTTTGTAACATGAATACATGAAACACGTTGTGGACATGTGACAAATCTGACAATAATGCCTGCTTATAAGCAACATCACCTATTCTTATCAAAATCTCAAACAGTCCAATGAATCTAGGAATTAACTTCCCTTTCTTTCCAATCTGCATAATACCCTTCAACGATAATACCTTCATAAATACATGTTCACTAAATTAAAACTCAAGTTCTCTCCTCTAGTTTGCGTAACTCTTCTACTTGCTTTGTGCCACAAGGAATCTTTCACGGATCATTTTGATCTTCTTTTTTGTCACCTAAACCAATTCAGGTCCAAGTAACTTTATTTCTCCAATTTCTTCCCAACATATGAGTGCCATACGTTTCCTGTCATACAGTGCTTTAAATGGTGCCATTTGTATGCTTACTTGGTAAGTATTATTGTAAGAAAAATCAATCAAGGGTAGATGAGCATCCCAACTTGCTTTCAAATTGATTACACAAGCTCTTAGGATATCTTTCAAAATCTGTATGGTCCTTTCCAACTATCCATCTGACTAAGGATGAAAATCCATAATAAAGTTCAGCTTCATTCCCAAAGCTTACTACAAGTTATTCCAGAATCTTGAAGTGAACCATAGATTACAATCTGAAATTATTCCCACAAGAATACCATGAAACTTCACGATCTTGTCGATGCCAGCTTATCAAGTGAGTGATTTACCTAATCGGGTAAGAAATGAGCGAACTTGATCAGTTGATCCACAATAACCTAGATAGAATCGAATCCATTTCTAGTCTTAGGGAGTCCACTAACAAAATCCATGGATATGTGTTCCCACTTCTATTCAGGAATTTCTAATGGTTGCAATAGTCCTACTGGCTTCTGGTGTTCAGATTTCATAAGTTGACAAGTTAAAGATTTAGATACAAAATCCACAATCTCCCTCTTTATTTTGTTTCACCAATAATATTCTTTGAGGTCCTTGTACATCTTTGTACTCCCTAGATGAACTCAGTATGTTGCTCCATGTGTTTCTTCCATTATTTCTTTCTTCAATTCAAAATCATTAGGCACACACAAACTTTTATCATACCACTAGTAATCATCTTGATGAATTACAAAAGTTGTTCTCTATCCCTTCTTGACATCTTCTATGATTTTATGAATCTGAGGATGTGAACACTGAGTTGTCTTGATCTTGTCTTTCAAAACTGGTTGTACCCTCAAATGTGCTACCATACATGCCAAAGTGCTAGAAAATTTTTGGCTTAATGCTTCAGTTACCACATTGGCTTTCTAAGGATGATAAAGGATAATACAATCATAATCCTTAATCAACTCAAACCATTTTCTCTACCTCAAATTCAGATCCTTCTATGAAAAAAGATACTTCAAACTCTTGTAATCAATATAAATCTCACAAGCTTCTCCATACAAGTAATGCATCCATATCTTTAGTGCAAAAACAATTATGGTTAATTCCAAATAATGTGTTAGATAATTCTGCTCATAAGGCTTAAGTTATCTAGACACATAGCAAATAACATTCCCATCTTGCATCAATACACAACTCAAACCTCTTTTGGATGCATCACTGTAGATCACATACTTCCCTCCTATCTTGGACAGTAATGTAAGGACTAGTACAGAAAACAAATGATCCTTAAATTCTTAGAAATTATGTTCACATGCCTCATTCTAGTCGAACTTAACATTCTTGAATGTTAGCTTAGTCAAAGGTCCCGCTATGATAGAAAATCCCTCAACGAATCTCCTATAGTAACTAGTCAATCCCAAAGAGCTACGAATCATAGACACATTTGTAGGTTTATGTCAATTAACTACAACTTCTATTTTCTTGGGATCTACATAAATTTCATCCTTTAAGATCACATGTCCTAAGAACACCACCTAATCCAACCAGAATTCACACTTGTTGAACTTGGCATATAACTTATGGTCTCTTAGAGTCTGCAGTGCAATCCTTAAGTTCCCTCCATGTTCCTTTGAACGCTTCGAATAAACAAGAATATCAAAGATGAAAACAATAATAAATTAGTCTAGATATGTTCTAAACACTCTATTCATTATGTCTATAAATAATGTAGATGCATTTGTCAGTCCAAAAGGCATGACTAGGAACTCATAATGTCCATACCTGGTACGGAAGACAATTTTAGTTATATCATCATTCTTAATCTGAAGCTGATGGTATTCAGATCTAAGATCAATCTTGGAAAATACCTTAGCACCCTATAATTGATAATAAAAAAATCATCAATCCTATGTAATGGATATTTGTTCTTCACTATCACCTTGTTCTATTGCATGTAATCAATGCAAAGCCTCATAGTTCCATCGTTCTTCTTCACATATAAGACAGATGCACCCTGTGGTGAAGCATTAGGGCAGAGAAAACCTCTATTTATCAAATCCTATAATTGTACCTTAAGTTCCTTCAATTTTTTTGGTTCCATACGATATGGTGCCATAGAAATAGGCTCAGTGACTTCCACTAACTCAATAGCAAACTCAATCTCCTTGTTTGAAGGTAAACCTATTAGATCTTTAGGAAACACGTCGTTGAAATCTCTAACAATAGATATGTCTCTAATCTTCATTCCATCTTTCTGATCATCTATAATGTAAGCTAGGTACCCTAGCCCACCTTTTTGCAATAACCTTTTTGCTCGAAGGACAGAAATAATCTTAGAAAAAGTCCTTATTCCCTTGAATATAACCTTAGATTGATGGGGATACTAATGATCACTTACATACTATAATAGTCTACCTTAGCATGATGAGTGGCTAAACCAATCCATGATAAGAATCACATCAAAGTCCAATAGGTCTAATGAAACCAAATGTACTAACATCTCATGTTCCCCAACCTTAACCACTCATGACTTGTATACTAATTCAGTTATGATAGTCTTCCCAAGTAGAGAAGATATCACTAATTCATACTCTAATGGTTTCGGTGCAGCATCAAAATATTTTGCAAAACTATCAGATACAAATGAATGTGTGTATCTAGGATTAATAAGCACTCTAGTATCATGTGAAAATAAATGGATAATACCTATCACCACAATGTTAGACACCTCCATATCCTTTTCAATAACCATATAGACACACCCTTGAATCTTTGGCCTTAGCTTCCCATCAATAAGCTTAGCCATCTAGTCATTCTTCATAGCAGGGCAGTCTTTGATCATATGTCCCACCTTCCCACATTTAAAACAAACTCCAAACTCACAATGGCAAATACCTGTATAAATTTTTTCACATTTAAGGAGAGTAGCTTTATCCTACTGATACTGGGTCTTTGTCTTCTTTTTAATCATGACCTTCTTCTTAAATGCCTTGGTGTTGTCATTGCCCTTCCTAACTTCATCATAACTAAGACATTTCCTATTCCAATCCTAAATCTGCTAAACCTCATTGCACTCATGCTCTACCATTATAGTAGTGTCCACAACCTCAGCAAAAGTCCTCAGTCTCATAGTTGCCATCTTTGTTCTTATGCTAGGACATAGCCCTTTCTAAAATTTCCTACCCTTCCTCTCATCACTCTCTGAAATATGGGGAGCAAACCTCATCAACTCCATAAACTTGATCTTGTATTCTAGAACCACTGAGCTCCCTTGAATCAAGCCCATGAATTTGTCTTCCTTAGCTTCCTTGATACTTTGTGGAAAATAGTTGTCTCGAAATGCTGACTCAAACTCATCCCAAATGAGTGCCTCTCCAACCTGAATGGCCAAAGTATCTCTGGTAGCTCTCCATCAATGCTCAACTTCCCTATTGTGCCCTGAAACTTATACCAATAAGGCCATGAATTTTGGCATGTGACATTAACACATTCATTCATAAACATAAAATCTCTTGTAAATTTTTTTGTTTTTTTTCCTTTACTTTCACATTCATACGCAGTGGAATAATATGTCAATCACAAACCATTAATCATAACCATTCATCATATTCCCACAAGTCTGGCCTGTATACAAAATCCATAATGAACCATAAACTAAACATCCATAAACCTGTATTTCTGACATTCTAAACCAAATACCTATAGTCTGACATTAACTGAAATCATATAATAAATCCGAATACTAAAATCCATTAACTTATAGTACGAATACTAAGCATGTATAAAATGTACGGAATTAAAAATAGTACGAATCATATACTTTTAATTTAATCAGAATAAAACATATCAAAAACATATATCATATCATAGCCAAAACGGAATAGGACATATAACTGATATCAAAGCCAGTACATATAACAGTTCACACCATATACTCAGTGAGGTGGGTTCCATCAATTAAACCCCTTGATGATTAGACTGGTTTATAACAAAACAAATCATTATCTTGTAGTTCCAATCAAAGCATATAAATCATATAACTAACATATACATATTCTTCACAATAATAAATATAACAGATATTGTTTGATCCATCTAAGCACAATCTACAGATGATCTTTTCAAAACATTACAAATCTGTCCATAAACATTAATCTTTTGATATCAATAACAATAATGGAAGAAATCAGTATTTTTGTTTACAAAATGGAATTTCAAGAACACTAAGAACCTATGTAATATGAATTTGAAGTAAAACATGTATGTTTCATTGTAAATCTGTAAACAAATACTTTTTACAATATAAGCAAGTTCAAAACAAATCATAGAATAGTTATTTCACTTTTTAAAAACAAAATCTCTTTTCAAAAACTCTTGATTTTTCCTTCAAAACATAGTTCTACATATAGTACTAGTGCAAAACAGATTCAAAATGGAGATTATAGCACTCTAAGATCCTAAGGAATTGAAAAACAAATCATAAAATACTTGTGTTCTAACAAGTTCAATTTTATTAATGTAGTAGGTTGTAAATTCCATGAACTATAAAATACAAAAGTGTATAGACTAGGACATGAGAAAAATCATGTTAGAGTCTTAGAAGTTCAGGGACCAAAGCCGCATGAAGAATAAGCTCATGACCTCAAGAAGAGCTAATGGAAAGCTAGTTGAAAGCACACAAGGCATCCTGAAGCATTCACAAGATCATTTCAAGATCAAAAAGGTAAAAGAAGTAAAGTTTGTGAATCGGAGGACCAAGGAAGTATTTCAAGAACCTAGGAACCTTCCTGGACCAAGAAGGAATGACCTTGAAGTCACTAGAGCCCTCCAAGAACAAATTTGGGGCCTTACAATGTAGTAGGATCGATCCAAAGAGTCTTGGGTGTAGTTTTCTGAGAAAACTAGTACTTTGGATCAATCCAAAATGCCAGAACTTGCTAGAAACGAGACTAACGGCTAGTAAATCTTTCATAAATGGAAAAATTTAATGGGAATAAAAAAATAAATGTTAGAGATGATTCTCATCTAATGGATAACAAGCCAGAAGCCTTTCATAAATTAGGGTGAGTACCGGAAAGTGAAAGAGAATGCTTCTGAATATTTTGAAGAAATACGTTGCTTAAATTGGCTCTAAGCTCTGAGAAAGATTAAAGTCTTCATTAAGTGTGCATAACTCTCTAGATTAAGAAGAGAGAGATCAACTCAAGGAAGTCTCCCTGCTTTTGCTAAGGCATATCATTAAGAGGCTATCTCAAAGAGTTATTCGGTTCGGAAACTCAATCAGGATTCAAAAAGTCACAACTTACTCAAAAGGAGTGATCCCACAATGTGCTAATAGCTATATCAACAAGAGGTAAGTAAAGCTATTTAAATTAATATGAAATTATGATAACTCTCGCTAGAGACACCGAGAGTTTGCCACTACCGTCAGAGACACCAGTAGTGTAGACCTAGGCACCTTATTAAAGGTGTAGACCTTTCCCATCGGAGACACCGGAAATAGACCCAGCACTATCACCGAAGACACCGATAGTATAGATTTGGCACTTCTGTCAGAGACACTGGAAGTGTAAACCACACTCACCGGAGACACTATAGTGTCTGACGGAACCTCCTGGTCTATGATTGGTTCATAGAAAAGCAACTTCTTTTAATCAAAATCCCTATGCTTAAATTAATCAAGATCAAGAAAATTATCAAAAAAAGGAGATTAAGAAATTTAATTATCCTATTCCCCCCCTCCCCTCTAAGAATAATATTGGACTTTCAAATTTCCCCCTTCAAAAACCATGTTTTAAACACTTTAGGCAAACTAGAACTAGTGAAAATGATTTTAATCCTTTCAAAAACATATTCAAAACAATAAAGTAGCAGAGATGTATGAACCTAGGAATGAAAACAATCATAGTTTAACTATGTTCTTACCTTTTCACTCATAAAATCGTTTATAAGCTTTTTGTTCTTCAAAAAATCTCAAAATCCTTTAAAACCTAGCTTTCTTTCTTGTTCTTCCTCCTTTCTTTGTTATTAGGGTTCGTAGGTCAAATTAGGTTGAGTTGTATCCATTATATAGACTTTATAAGAGTCCTAGGTGAAGTAGAAACTCTAACTTGTTGAGTCGTTAACTTGTTTTGTTTTATTTTTTTTCTTTTATGTTTAATTCAACTTTCTTACTTATATGTGTCAAAATAATACTAATAAATATTAAAATAAAAAATTAAATATAATCAAAAAATTTTGTTGATGCAAGGGCATCATTTGTCAAATTCATGGGCAAAGGTGTGGAAGAAGCTCCAACAGTTAAGTCTTAAAGACCAAGACTCAAGCTAGGCCCCAACACTCAAGAAGATAAAGGCATGCATGTAGCTTCATAGAGTTCATGTAGTAGACCCAAGATGTGTCCCCACACATGGTTGAACACCCAATATGACCCCAAAAGGACGTGAACCCCCCAAGTATCACAAAATAGTGAAAATACAAAATTCACTGTTTGTGATCGATCACAAACCCCCTAATTAATCACAAAAGTGAGAAATGAAATCTTTACTATTTGTGATCAATCACAAAATCCATAACCAATTACAAATACGAAAAATGGCCTCTTAAGGACTAGGCCTCTCCTCCATGATCGATCATGGACATGGGTCCAAAAGACCCCATGATCGATCACAAAGTCCATGATCGATCATGGACTGACTGTGACTTAAATGTGGGCCCACATCACTTAGTCACCTCCAAGCATATTTTGAAGGTCACAAAGATTGACCCTATGATCGATCATAAACCCCATGATTGATCATGGTTGAGTGTTTTGGAAGTCCGCCAAAACACTGTTTTTAAATTAATGGCTATTTTCTCTTGCTCATCTGAAAAGATTCTAATCCAAGGATTGTGAGCCTTTTTCATCCTTTATACTAGAAAAGTTTCCTTTTAGGTCAAGACATGTCTTCAAGTATTCAAGAGAGTGTTATTTGATTTTCTAAAAAGAGCCTCTAATGGTGAAAAACCCTCTTCCTCCATTGCTTGAGCACCAAGCTTGAAAGTTCCTCAAGAAAAACTCTCTTGGTTCCCTCTCAGCTCTACTATAGCTAACATCTATTTGAGAGGTGTGGTTTAGGTTATCCCTTGAGGAAACCCTTGTGGTTGGCTTAGCTCAAGAAGTTTTAGTGCCATAGCTTGAAAAATAAGTGGGTGTGTAAGGCAAACTAGCACAAGGAGCACTCCTACATGTAGTAAGAACATCAACATCAACCAACTTAATTATAATATTTTCTATTAACTTTGCATTCATTTTCATATTCATTCATCCTCTATAGTTTTGCTTCTACAGGAGATACCGGAAGCTTGATTACCTCCATCAGAGACACCAAAAGTAGTGCACACTCGTCAGAGACGCTAAGTGTTGTTGTATAGATTTATTTTGACAAGTAATTAGGTTTTCTATGTTGACCTAGGTTGTATGTGACAATCTAAATAAAATATACCTACGCTCAGTAGTGAGCTTTAGAAGAGTGGACGTAGGTCTTAGTGTCGAACCACTATAAATCTTGTGTTATGGATTGAGTCTGTGATTTCTTGTCTCTCTCTAATTGTGCTCATATCTCTTATTACTCACTATGTGTTTGTTGAAATACTTGAGTAAACACCTTGTTACATACACACTCACTTGAAATCATTTTAAGAAGATTAAAATCAATCCCAACATTGGCAAGAAAAGGTATAATAATTTTGATATCCTATTCACCCCACTCTAGGATAACTTTAGAGACATTTTACATTTAATCATCGATTAGGCATCTATAGTCCCACTAAGTGCATGCAACATGTGAGGGGTGTTATATTCCCCCTTTCACATAAAGATTGCAAAGGAGGCCTTTTACCCTTCAATGCAATCAACAATGTCAATTATTTTCTCAAGTTGCATAAGACAAGCTTCTGCAACCATTGGGTCTCGGGTCCCCCAGAACTCGAATGGCCCCATCCTACGAAACCGCTTTAATGTGTCATTCCCCTACTCCACATGCTTGTCCCATGCATCCATGTGTCTCTCCATAACCTCAACTAAGTTTCTTATAGTTCTAAGTGCCCCAATAGGGTCTTCTTATTTAGTTTGAGCATTCAAAGAGGTCGATCTATGAAGTGACATCTATCTCCTAAAATCATCAAATAAACTCAGTGTTAGACTTCTTAAAATAATCAGATCATTCTCAAATATGTTAGACTTATCAAGATCATATAATAAATCCTTAAATCACATTCTAATGTCTTATCTATGTTTTGTTGTTCTAACTATATTAAGACTTCCTTCTACTATTTCAGTCTATAACTTCCTAGTTTTTTCTTAGATCTTAAACATAGAGCTCATTTATAGATGTTTACAAAACATCAAACCTGAAGCTCTAATACCAACTCTGTCGCACCCTAAAACCCATACCTATAAGGCTACAAATTTCGGCACAGGACATTCATCCATTCTTATTGAAACCACTTTAAATTGCTTATAAATTTTTTGCATTGTACCTTTTCATACATACATAATGGAATTGCACAAATAAATCATAATTATCCATTACATTCACATAAAATCCATCATCCATAAATTTAAAAACCATAGTCTGAAATAATCCAACTAATAATAATTTATCTCTATAAAACTAAAAATCCAACTAACCTATTACATCTCATCAAATAGAACTGAAATAAACTAAACTTAAACTAAATCATATTTGTCTCAAAAATAAATATTGAATCAAATAACTGAATCAAAGTAATAAAATCCCATGTCTCATAAATAACAAATAAGAAAACTAAATCTTCATCTTCTCTCTCTACTAATCGACGTTATGGTCCACCTTGTCATCCTCATCATATGAAAACAACAATATTAACTCTGTAAGCATGACTGACTTTGCAAATAAATAAGAACACTTAAAACATACTGAAACACTTGGGTTAGTGAACATGAATAATTTCATAACCATATAATTAAGCATACTTTCAAAACATTTACTTACTTATAATTTACATACTAAAAATAATGTTTTCTAAACTAAGACTAAGCAAGTAATAGATCATAACTGAAATCAAAATGCATAACTAAACAAAGATATAGTCTAAGATACATAACTAAAATACTGAGTTGAAATTAAACATATAACTGTCATATATATGAGACCAACTGAAGAAAAAAATATATCTAAAATCGCCCACACATGTTGTGAGCTAGACATCATATCACTGAATCATATACCGAAAATCCCCCACACATGTTGTCAGCTAGATAACAGGTATTAACATATAACAGACCCATCTACAATCTGGGTAGGATACCACTATCTCACGTCTAGTGGCGACCATCAACTAACATTGTCAATTATGTGACCCGATGAAGAGGGTACCTAATCACATCTATTTAAACCCGATGAGGAAGGATCCATCAAACATACCTCTTTGATGGCAAAGGGGTCTCATATCATAAATATATAGTTTTTAAAAATAAATGTATATACTTTAAAGAAACTTAAAGATATCAAAGAAAAACATAACAAATCTATAAAACAATCAAAAATCATTTTAACTATGCATATCTTTTGAAGAAAAACATGATACCAGAGGATTTGACCCACCTAAGCATATAGCTCTAGTGATTTACGTATTAAAATCCTTTAACAATCTTTAACAATATATTTTCCAAGAATCCCTTTGAAAACTCATTCGAAAACATGATATTCTTTCAAAATAAATTTTTTAGAAATCTAACTTAATCAAAATAAATTAAAACCTCCATGTTCTTTTGCAAAACATAAATCAAAATCATCTAAGAACCTATACAAATAAAAAACAAAAGGTAGAACATAAACTTCTTTCAAAACAGATTTTTCCCCTTTTAAAAACATGGTTTCAAGAGTTTAAACAAGGAAAAACAATTATGATTTTTTGCAAAACTGTAAATAACGAATCTACTAACCTAAGATCAATGAAAAACAATGCTAAGTATTTAAGTTATTTACAAAATGGGTTTCTAAGCATTCTAATAACCCATGGAATCAAAACGGAGCATAATCATCATGGTTTCCATCAAAAACAAGAATTAAAGTATTCTATGAACCTAAACGAATCAAAATGATGTATAAGTGTTCAAGTTTATTTATCGTTTGGTCTGAAATCAGGTTTAAATTAAAACTTCAAGTTCCTTCTTCACAATCCCCAAAAATTCCTTTAAACCCTAGCTTTCTTCTTAATTTCCTTTCTTTCCTTTGTTCCTTGCATTTTTTGTGTCAAGTTAGGTTGAGCCTTAAACTTATATAGGTGTTAATAAAGTCTCAAAGAAAATAGAAAACTTCCAAAAGTTGAAAAGTCGTGAAAGAACAACTTTCCAAAACTAACTGTGAAGGGTTGATCGATCAGGGGTGTTCCCGATCAATCGGGCTACCCAAGGCTGATCAATCGGGCTTGTCTCTGAATTTTTCAATTTTTTCAGTTATTTCTCTCTTGCACTCAAATGCCCTTTTTTTCATTTTGGACTTAGATTCACTCACCATTTGTTTCATTTTAAACTAGACTTCAAGTCCTTTCCAATGACAAAGTTTTCTCACTAATTCTTCCTATATTTGTATAGATTTGCCTCGAAAGTTTCAAATGCTTATGGGTCATTACATAAGAGTTCAAATCATTTTAGGTGTGTGTGGAACATGTGTGGCATTTATGTGTGAAACGTGTAAGACATATGTGTGGCATGTGTGCATTGGTGTTACACAAATTGTCCTTTGCTCTCCTTTTATCCTTCTTTTCCTCTTAAAGTTTGTGCATTTTGTTGTGGGAAAGCCATGGGCTATGCCTATAGGATTCATAGAATGATCAAGCTTCCCATAACTAGTTTGGTTTTATGTTTGAAGATTAGTACTCGTCATTGTGAAGGTCCCATGTGTGGAATTGGTGAGGCCAACAAACATTATAGTCAAAGGACTACAAATATGTATTTTTACGACTCGGATCCTCTCCCAATTACTGAATTTATGCTAATGTTGTGCCTATTTCAGTGATTGACAAGTGGCAAGCAAATCAACAGAAGTGTAAAAGTGAAAGTTGATCTTTTATTTTTTCACCATGTGTCATTCACGAAAATAAGCAGAACTTTATTTAGTAGAAATAATCTAGAGAGGATCAGGGGGTATCTTTAATATATTCATTTGAAGGCCAATGTCCCAATGCCTTGGTTGTTGCAGCACTACTTCTCTAGAAAAGTGGTCTCAGATTCAAACCTAATTAGTAATATTTGTCAGTAGTCATGAGTTGACCTACTCATACGAATGGTGAAAACAAAATCCTCTAAATCACTCCCATATCTAAAATTCAAAGTTGTTGTCTTTATCCGATTGATCTTAGAGGGGGTTGTAAGCACCTAATTTTGGCGCATCTCCCAGTTCCAGTGCTTCTCTTTGGGTCAGCAGATGGGCAAAGCAGTCCTCACCTATTTCCTGCAATCCACCAAGAACCAATCAAGCCAACCCCTATCATTTGGTCCAGTCAACATATTTATTTTCTCTTATAAAAAAATGTAACATTTTATTTTTCAGAAAAATATTATTAAATATATTTTTGAAAAAATATAGCATTTTATTTTTCAAAAAAATATTATTAAATATCTTTTTGAATATATATACTCTACACTTAATTTCGATCTAATACTAGGGCGTACCCTTTAAGCGACGCACCTCATTCCTCGGATGTAGCGAAAAATTGGCGAGAGGCACCTCATTCCCCAAATGTGGTGAAAAATTAGCAAGGGGCATTGCATCGGCGCCCCGATACAATGAAAAATATGCAAGGGTTCCCACACCATGGACGAGTGTGGGTAAAGAAGTTAGTCCAAGAGAATAGGATTCGTTTAGCAACTTGGAACATAGGAACCTTAACAGGTAAGAGTATAGAGTTAGTGGACACTATGAAAAGAA